>DWQX01004631.1:0-14598 GCA_018245475.1 Pharmacophagus antenor
TTTGACAATCGACATTGTTTAACAAACTAAACCTTAAATTAATTAACATTTTGATCCTAATATTGTCAGAATCATTATATGCTAAATCATTCTTTCTTATTACTAGCATTTTTAAAAAAAATCAAATGAATCGTTCAGCTCAAATCACTTTAAGAAATTTTATGCAGGGTCAAACGTAAATAAATCGCTAAGTGCATGACGGACTCGCACCAAGGAGGGTTCCGTACTTTAAACGCTCATAGAACTCATGTTTTTTGTTAATTTTTTTTTCATTTTTATTGCTGTAGTGACAATAAATACACACAATTTGTGGTTATTTAAACTTTTTACCTATCACGGTTCTTGAGATAGAGCCCACTGACAGACGGACAGCCTAGTTACAGTAACAGGGTTCCGATTGTCACCCTTCGAATATGGAACCCTAAAAAATAATAAAATTATGTATGTATTAAATACACACTAATTATTATATACTATTTAAAATTACTGCAAATAGCATAATTTCATAACAAAATCGGTTACTGCTACAAATCGTTTAATAATTTTTTTTTTGTTACAGTTTTCACGCAGACGTCAAGTACAGCACTCATCACATAGTACCGAAGCATCACCACGAGTAACTTGTTTCGATTATATGTAAAGTTTACTTTCTTTATTTTTCTGTGTGACCTTTAATAAATATGTTATAAATTGTTATACAAAGAATTATTATTTATTACAGTAAATTATATTCCATCACCGACATCTACAATATTTTTAATATAGCATTTAAAACGTCAATATATCGTAATTTTGTTTTATTTACAAAACCTACTGATGATTATTATGACACAATAACATATCATAAATAGTTAATTGTAAAATAAATGTTTACAAACAAGAAGTAGACACAACATGTCCTACATCAACAAAAACACGCAAACACTCTTATTGTAATATATCAAAGAGTTACATATTCTACTTTGTTCCGTAACTTAAACTAAATTAATAAAAATATCGTAGATTCATTATGTAATAAAAAAATAAATAAACTTGTTTGTAGAGTCCAGCCCTGTAACATTCAATGTCAAAGTAAAAGTAATTTATTGAAATTAAGCTCCCATGGCGGAGTTTTTGAAGGAAATTTTCACCAATTCTTCATTTTTAATAAAAGACTGGCGGAAATCCATTTGGATTCAATAAAATCAATTACTTAAATCTCTGAAGATTTTAAACTATTGTAATGGCAAAACACATTTCTACATACCCAATTTTTAACAATACATTTATATATTTTACACATAAGCCCTACATTATGTTTATAATAGTTGTTAATCATTATGTAAGAATTATAGGCAACAGATGTACTACTACATTTTACATAAATCATAATCTTTCATAACCTAATCTTAATGATCAAATGAGAATTTTTGACTGCCTTCGTGGCGTAGCGGTTTACCCGCTTGCAACGCGGAGGTACCAGGTGCGGTTCTCTGGTCACAGAAGTATAAGAGTTGTGACTAGTTGACGGAAGGGTTTTTAAAACCCGCCTGATTAACTACCACATTCAATGTCAATCTGTCGCCGTAACAGCATTGCTGTGTTCCGGCATTCATACACGTGAGAGCCCGATGTATTCTGGGTGAACACGCTTAATCGTCTACGGTCTCATTGTCACTTAACATAAGAAGAAATGGAGGCCAAGTGTTAGCCCATATATGTTAAAAAAATCGAAGAAAATGAGGTCATAAAAATAGGTAGCTCCGAACTTGGCGATTAATATGATCTAATGTGTAAAACCAGTTATGTTTGTCAGATTTGCACGCGAAGAGGCACAGTTTTATGATTAACTAGTTGGTGCCGGCAACCAGGTGCGCATAGCAATTACAGAACAAAACTTTGTATCTAATGTCCCAAGGCATTGAAAGATTTTGAAGTCATAAAAAAATTTTCTTACATAATTACCGATATAATCTGTTTTCATTATGTCAAATTTTATCAAATATTGTGCCCAGTAACTTACGTGATGCGGCAATAGATCAGGCAAAGTTTTTTTAAATGGGTTATTTAGTCAATATATTGACCATTACAAAAAGATTTTCTAAAAATATTCAATGTACATATACCACATTTCCAGAGATATATTACATGTAAAGACAATGAGCATAGAAAAGAATATTTAACATTTTTATAAAATTGATGTTTTAAATTAATTATTATTTTAGATCTAAACATAAATTTTCATCCATTTTTCTATTATTCTATAGATATTAATCACTGCTATCATGATTTCGATAGATCTTTAAAATCTAGTCAATAGTTTAGATTCCTATGAAAAAAGAACTGTAAATATTTTTGGTGTTGTATTGTTTATAGCTTCTCTTGCAGTAAGCAGGTAAACCACTGCACCACGGAGGCAGTCTAGCTACTGAAGATATTGAATGAAAAATACATTTTTTTTTTCAGCAGTGATCTTACACTTGACCTCAATTTCACAAGATGGTAAGTGATAATAAAGCTGTAGATGGTGAAGCCCATACGCCCAAAATAATTCTAGTTCTTATATGTACAGAATACAGTAATGATGTTATGGCGGGTAATTGATTCTTTTTTAATTTATTTAAGAGCTGATAGCTAGTCAGACAAGTTTGAAAAAATCCTACCACCATTCAGATTCCGCAAATGCAATGATGGGTATGTCGTCGTCAACAACTATATCCATCATTGGTAAAATAGTACGACCTATTGAAAAGATAGCTTTGAAACTTTTAATAAATTATACCTATAAGGGATGTTAAGTAAAGTTAGACAATATAAATGTTATCGGCACGCTTTACACAATCATTGGATCATTTGATTTTTAAAACTAAATTACTGTAGCGAAAAAAAAAATATTACGTCACAATTGACTGGTTAATTTACATACTTCTACTAGTTACATACACGTAATCTTTTACATTGTATCTCACCACATTTAGACTATTATTACTTATCTTATTATACGCTTCAATGAATTTGGAATGTCTTTCATTATATAATTTGTAGATGTCTAAACACCAAGTTTAAGTGTAACAAATGTGTCAACGTTTAATTATCTACTTTAAAAGATCATCAAAATATGTAATACAGAAATAATTTTAAGCTGTTTATACAATTTAGTGTTTTATAATTGATGTATTTGTGGAGACAGACATTAAGACTTATTGACGCATTCTTTTTGTCGATTTCTAAGAAACTTATGCATCTGAAAGTATAAATATAATATTATATGACTCGTAAACTTCTATGTAGCAAATGATTTTTAGATAATTAATTTTTAATCCTAGAACACAACTTAATTAATTTTACTGAAATGAAATCATTGTGTAACTAATTCTTAAAAAGCGCCTTTAATGCATTGTATTACCGGCGGATACTTTAAATTATTGTTAAACACGAAATTTTAAGAGAATTCAGTCACGGTAACCTATTATCGTGTTACGAGAACAATTATAGTTGTTTAATCACTGTTAGAAACTATATAAAAGACTAAAGTGTGCTGCATAACATATCAGTTTACTGCAAAGTTCAGTTAAGTGCCTTTGATAAAGTAATCGAGAATGTTTTCAAAGGTTTGTAAATACTTTATATCAAATTTATTATATTTGTGATGTAAATAAAATTCATATAATTATTACTAAGAAGTTTTAATACTATTATTAATGTTTTTGTTATAAATGTTAATGTTATTAATATTTCAGATGTTTATCTTAACAGTAGCCTTAATGATGGTGGTGCTAGTTCATGGATACGAACATGCATTTTCGTCTAATCATATCTCCCGCCATGACGGACATCATCACGAAGTCCACCATGACCATGATCATCACCATGATTATTATGTATGTAGAACATTTATATGTTGTAAGTGATGATGTATGTAAGTGATTATTCACTTAAGTATTAAATAACACTATGTAGTTGGTAAAAGCAAAAAAAAAATCTAACAAACGCTTTAAAACTAATTATTTTCTTTATGCTAAATATTACTGTTTCAACTAATTTATCTAAGCCTGTAGTGGATGTTGATAATCGGAAATCTATAATTTTAAATTAAATTAGTAAAAGCGGTAATTGAACACATATATAATATTTCATTTTAAGATGTTATCATAATATAAGCTGCTTCAATTTATTTTACGTCTACGTATTATAATTGTACATAAAATTTTACTTCTAAATATCTCTATAATTAAGTGATGGAAATAGATTATATGGAACAATGCTTCATAATTGTGGCTATAGTAATCAATACTTTGGCTATAATAATAAACCAATACTCCATAAAAATAATCTCAGGTGTGATTGGAAGAAATCCTAGGTAATTTACATGACTAATATTTTGTTATACCAAAATAATAACAGAACAAGAGTCCAAAGGAGCTATGTTTAAATACATAATATAGTCAAAACTAGTATAATTTACTGGCAGATGAAAATACAGCACGTTTCGTGAAAACAGTGTACCTTTTTCAGGCATACCCAAAGTATGAGTTCGAGTACAAAGTAGAGGACCATCACACCGGCGACATTAAGTCACAGCACGAGCACCGCGACGGTGATGTTGTGAAGGGTGGCTACTCGTTACACGAGCCCGATGGCTCTGTAAGACATGTCGAATACCATGGCGACCATCACAGCGGGTAAGCAATTTAACATTATAATTGCTTCGAAGAATTAATTTTTAAGTCTTTTACTCATACAAGTATAACGACGTATAAAAATCACAGGGATAAAATATTTAAATTTTATCTCAATTTTATAAATTTAAACTTTATACTATATTTTAACACCGAAGTGCTTGCGTAGTGGTTTATCGGTTGTCTTGTAACACGGAAGTCTACGATTCGATTCCGGAACCCAAAAAATCTGCTTTTAACTTAATGTTAATTGTTCTTTACGACTTTTTCAACCCTAGTTTTTTTTGTTAACAATTATTTTTTTAAATCGCTTTTTATATTGTTTCAGCTTCCATGCCGACGTGAAACATAGCACTCACCACATTGTACCCAAGCATCACCATTATTAACTTCGCTAATTAAAAATATCTTAATTTTTTTCCTGAACTCTTGTTGACTTAAATAAACTGAAATAAATATGTGTAAAAAACAAAGTTTCTTTTTTCTATCAATAAAAGCTTGACATTTTTTCTAAACTAGTATGGATTTTTGATCATTGATAAAATTTTTATTTAACTGATATTTGTTATAATCATTCCTAATTTTTTAATAATATTTATAAAATCAAGTAGAGATTTTAAGTTGAACCTCTCACGTTGTACGTGTTAGTTAACATTTGTTGCGTATAAAAACGAATAAAGTAAATTTTACACTTTTTATTTTTATTATATATATTTAAATATTTTGTACATCGCGTTGATACATGAATATAAAGGCTGTCTCAGTAAGAGAGCACTTTTTCATTTAAAAATAAAAACAAGTATTTTATGATAGAGTTGTGATATTTTTATTGTATTGTAAAGTAGACATCTTTCGATTAAGTATGGAATAAAATATCAGGCAAATGACCCCACGCCTCCGATAAGAAGCCATTACTCTTTTCATGAAATTTTCCATGACTTTTGCAATGAGATGTGGCTGTATCTCTCCGATGACGCGTTGGATTTCCGATTTGAGCTCAGGAATTGTTTTGTGTTTGTTCGCATAACACACATTTCACAAAACCGCAACTTAAATCGCACGATCTTGGTGGCCAGTTGCCATCAGAATTTCGTAAGATAATGTGTTCTGGAAATCGTTGCTGCAATAAGTCTATTGTTTCATGCGCGGTGTGGCAGGTTGCACCATCCTGCTGAAACCAGATATTGTCCAGATTCATGCCGTCCAGTTGAGGCCAGAAGAAGTCCGTTATCATATTCCTGTAACGAATACCGTTCACAGTCACTGCAATTTAGGCCTCATTTTCAAAAAGTAAGGTTCAATCACGCCGCCTGACCGAACGAAGCCATTCATATGAAAATGCGCTTCATCGGATAAAATGACTTTTTTCGAAAAATTGGTATCGACTTTACTTTGCTCCATTACCCATTTAACGAATTGCCGGCGCTTTCCGTGGTCTGTTGGGTTGCGCTCCTGAGTTAACTGAATCTTGTACGCATGAAGGTCTTTAGTCAAAATTCGCTGCGTAGTGCTTCTTGAAATTTAAAGTAGTTGTGAACGATGACGAATAGATGTTTTCGGGTTTTCGGCGACACTCTCGTTTACAGCAGCATATTTTCAGTAAACCGATCGGTACGTTGACGCAAAGAATTCTTATTATCCATAATCGACCCAGTTTCTTCCAATTTTTTGACCACTCTTCGACATTAGGTGCACTTCCTCGGCTTAAAATTTTGCGAAGTTTGCGAGCGGTTTCAGTATAACTTTCCCCATTTTTGTAATGAGTTTTCACAACTATAACGCGATGTTTGTTTGAAAAGTGGTTCATTTTTAATAATCGTGATAAAAAGGTGACAGCTGTCAAATTTCAGACTTACCACTTGCATGAGAAAAAAAAATTCCAATTTTAAAATGTGCACTCTTACTGAGACACTTTTTATTAGAAACTAAAATAGTTGACATCAACTAGAAATAAAATCATGCATTTACATACTTTATTTGAAATCTATAATCGCTTTATAATACAGTGGTTGTATTATGATACAAACCGAAAATTCCGACTTTATTATACTAAAGCAATTATGTAAACTAAAGTTAATAAATTACTATTATATACCATATTATTTTCATTACATTCTACTATATGTATGTGTATTTAAGTGTTCGGGCTTGTCCAGCATGCACCAACAGCTTTAACGAATTGTCGCAACAAGATATTCATTTAAATATTATCATGAGAATTTTTGAATTAAAACAAAGAGGCCATTGCTTCGATGATATTCATAGCATATGTAATGTGAGAAACAGAAATGCTCGAAATTACGTTTTTCGAATGATACATGTTACTCGAAAGGTTACTGGATATTAGTTTCCTTTGCTAAAGGCCGTCTGCTACCAACTATGTAAGTGTACAAACGTTACACATTTGGATAGCTTCCGATCGTAAATCTCGTTGATCTAGTCATTTAACTAAATTTCTATGGTAACCGGTTTTTTAAGGCAATAAGTGAGGTGATATGTTTCTTAAATATTTTTTTATTATACTTAGGTTAATTTGAAATGTGATACTTTTAAAAAACTGCAACAAAGTCATCGCTCGTAACAAATTAAAAATAGAACTTTGTCGAACATGCACTTTTTATTATTTTTAACTTATTAATGATTTATGACGAGTAGTAACTTACGTTCGGAGTCGTAATTGGGACCAAAATTTAACATTTCAAGCTACTCTTGCTAACGAATAGTTTAAGTATTAATGTAATTTTTTTTTAAAACAATTTTTCACTTACAAATTCGATATGTTTGTAATTGTTTCATACTTTTATACCTTTTAAATATTATAACGTATGTGAAAAACGAAATATTTTTTTTATTCAAAAATATTTACTAGTTAAGAATGATAGAACAATTAGGAAAATGCAAAGTTTCAAGGATCTAAGTAATTTACTATGATTTATGTTATTTGCTTTGTTTAACAGTAAACTAACCAATACGAAAAATCATGGGAGACCAAAGAAGAAGTAAGATTTTAATTGCAAATAAGTTTGTAAGAATATTTACATAAAAAAGAATAAAAATATGAGCAGCTCTGCTGTCCCTACGTATAGGTTACTCTGTTATTTGTTTAACACAATTTTATTCAGCGATTGGTATATTCTTGACATTTTAATAGTTTTTTTTATTTGTATTAGCTTTATAAATTTGACCAAATGTAACCAATCAGTACTCGCAATGAAAATTTTGTAATATTTGTTACAAAACCTCATATATATCTATTTCCAGATATCTGGTAAATGCTAATGAATGTTGGAAAAGTAATACTTTTACAATAAATATTAATGACAAAAGGAAGTACATTCATATTATTATTCATTTTACCTACCAACATATCTGTCATTAATGTGTTTGTAGGCATTAAACAAATATACCTATACTTTTGTTTATTGCCGCCAAAATAAATAAACAAAATATACAGCATTATAGAAAATAAAGCATAAAGGTCATTTATACAAAAATGTATTTTATTAAATAGATTTCAAAATAACAATGGGACAGTTTTTTTTTTAATTAACTAATGATGATGGGGAACAATGTGATGCGTGCTGTATTTTACATCTGCATGAAATCTGGAAGTAATCATATTAAATTAATAGATTATTGAGTAGATATAATATTTTTATAGTGCAAAACAGATAGTTTATAGAACGAAAGACTTTATATTAAAACATTTTTTTACTTTGTAGTTACTAAAGTAACAGATTTGAGGAAGTACTTTTAGAAATTCCATGTAGTTTAAAATTTAAAAATAATATAATATAGTAGGATTTCAATGTGAACCGTAACTGAAACGAGGATTTTTGTAAGTTTCTCACCCGCTGTGATCGTCCGCATGGTACTCGACATGCCTGACAGAGCCGTCGGGCTGGTGCAGCGAGTAGCCGCCCTTCACGACATCCCCGTCGCGGTGCTCGTGCTGCGCCTTCTTGTCACCGGTGTGGTCGTCCTCCACTTTGTACTCGAACTCGTATTTGGGGTGCGTCTGCAAACATTATTAGGTTCAATTACATATATTCACCTCTGCAAAAGACTAAACTATTCAAGAATATAATTCTCACATAATAGTCGACTTGTCCATGTTCATGGCCATGTCCATGCACATGCACGGGCTCATGGTGACCATCATGACGGGAGATGTGATTAGACGAAAAGGCGTGGCCATGATCTTGAGGAATCACCGTATCAATGACTACCATCAAACATAAAACCTGAAATGAACATTAAAAATAATATATGCTAACTCTTTGCTGTCCGCCGACACCACGTTGGTATTTGTATATATTAACTGTCTTAAGAAAATTAAAGTAAATGACATATGTGAGTACTGATGAGGACTGACAATGAGGTTAGTAAACCTTTGTAAACTATATACAAATATTATAGAAACACAAACCGGAAGGCACCGAACAAAAGACTTAATTATATTTGCACAGTCATCCGTATGAAAATTTGATTGAAATGAGCTTACAGAAACTGTAAATAGAGTATCCACTAAAACTATTTGTCAAAAAACCAATTCCTTTACCTTGCAGAACATTTTGAGATTTTTAGTTGTTGCTTAGCTGTATGTTTCAGCAACGGAATGTAATTTAAAACTGATACATGTTACGTGAGCCTAGTGACTTTTATATTCATAACTCCAATAGGTAATCAAGGTCGAATTGATTTCATGTACTAGCAAGAGTTTTCACTAAAGTATAAATGCATTTCTACATGACAATTGTTTCAAAATTTTGAGAAAGACTAGACATAAAATTAGAAATGTATTGTTCGTATATGGCAGTATTATCGCCGCTTGCACATTGAACCTCTATACTGCTTTATTTACATCGTAATTATTTACTATAAAGTTATTTTAAATTGAAATGAAACCGTGCTCATGCACAATTTCATTTCATATAATTGTTGTAAAAGTATATTGTATTTATTTTTATTTTAGTTTTTCATGCACTCGCTGTGTACTTGTTCACAATCCTGTAGGTTGACAGGAAGAAATTGCCTCTAGGCATTATGTTCGCCTTTTTGTACAGTCATATGGTGCAGAAGAAGAAAGAAATAATAATAATTATTATTTGTGCTACATTATCTAGCAGTAAGTCTCTCTTGCTGAAGAGCTGTCTAGCCAAATGTTACTGTGCTAATTATTTCTATTTGAAGAACGTATTTGCGAGTAGAATTGTTTGGATAACAAGAAATATTATTTCATGTGTCAGGAAGATGAGCTTGACATATTTTAAAATATCTTCTCTAGTGCTCAATCATTATGGGCCTACACTTAGTACGACGTGAATTTTTTTCATAGTTTCATTGAAGTGGATAATATTTTTAAATTCATTTTCTCCATTAATTTATCATGCAGAATGTCTTTGATCCGTTCTTTAATGTACTTTGTTATCAGGTACATATAATTAGAAATATTTTTTTTGTAATAAAATTAGTAACAAAAAAGTTAATATACTGTGTTATTTATACATACGCTTTGCATCAGATAAACAAATGAATAAACTATAAATAAGGCAATAATTTTTTCTGAGATCATTTAGTACAATTTATTTTCTAGTTTTAAAAAAAATAATACCTTTAAGTAGTAGAAGTCCACGAAGGAAGCCGATATTTTGAATGCGTTTATTAAGCAATGTTAAAATATCTGCTTATATTGTCACTGAAAAACTATTAATGATACGTCTCTGTATCTAATATCACATTTGATTTCCTCCGAGGCCCAACTATTTACCGCTTGCTTTGTAACGCGAAGGTCGTGAGTTCGATTCCTAAGCCACAGATGTAAAAGACAGGATGGTGATAAGCTGTTTCGAGCCTATCTAGCTAGCTACCACCCTCAACGTCAATATGCGGCCATAACAGTACTGCTGTTTTTCGACAGCAATACACGTGAGAGCCAAAAGTATTTTGGGCGAACACGGTTCACCACCTACGGCCACTAGTCACTGAATATCTAGAGAAATCGAGGAAGTTATGGACCAAAAATGATAATAAAATACTTATGTAAATAGTAGAGCAATTTAGGTTTTAAGCTACTAACAAGGGGGTTGACTAGTAAATAATGTTCATTAGCATTGTGAACGAATGTGCGGAACAATATGAAAGTTCGGTTTTAAAAATTAACAATTTCACTTAAAAAATATAATAAACTAAAAAGTCCAAATTACTTGAAACAAAAACTAGTGTTACTAGAATGCTTTCATAAATTTCATTTTCTTGTCTATTTACATGAATTTCATAAAAAAAAAAACAAAATAAAATATAATTATAACTTTTATTACAAAAATATTGAATTTACATTTTCGCGTAAAATTTAAAGCTGCTTAAAACCCCTTAATAATGATGGTGATGATGAGGAACGATATGATGAGTGCTGTATTTGACATCCGCATGGAAACTGTAATAAGAAATAAAAATATTACCATGTTGTTTTAGAAGCTTTAAATTGTTAATTACGTGATAATTATACATTTTTGTAACTAAATTTATTTCAATCATGTACTATTTCATTCAAAGCACTATATTCATTATACTTAAAATGTCACCACATTAATGCAATAAATACTATACACAGCACATATAACATTTCTCACCCGCTGTGATCGTCGGCATGGTACTCGACGTGCCTAACAGAGCCGTCGGGTTGGTGCAGCGAGTAGCCGCCCTTCACGGCGTCCCCGTCGCGGTGCTCATGCTGCGACTTCTTGTCACCGGTGTGGTCGTCCTCCACTTTGTACTCGAACTCGTATTTAGGATGCGTCTGGAAACATTATTCGGTTCAATTACATATATTCACCTCTGCAAAAGACTAAGCTATTGAAGAATATAATTCTCACATAGTAGTCGACGTGTCCATGTTCATGGGTATGTCCATGCACATGCACGGGCTCATGGTGACCGTCATGACGAGAGATGTGATTTGATGAAAAGGCGTTGCCGTGAGCTTGTGCTATCACCATGGCAACAAGCGCGACTGTAGAGAGAACCTAACAAGCCATAGAAAAGTTAATAAAAAAAATAGTGTCAGATATTTATTTTACTATCAAATATATTTAAAGAAAAAACTGTGTTTAAAATTTCATTCATTTTACCTTGTTAAGCATGTTTTACTTGTCTTGCACACACGTTCTTAAACTGATGAATGAAATAATTTATCAGCGGTTTTTATAATAAAACAATAGCAGTTTATCAAGGTTAATATGGTTTGCTTAAATCAAAGTTATAACAATTTCTAACGACACGCTTTCTTAACATTTACCGCTGCTATTAAACAGCGTACAAGCTATAATATTAGAAAAAACTAATTACAAGTGAGAAAAGAACATTAAAGCTATATGAAATCATAATAACCTTGGTTGTTTAGTATTTAGATATTGTTCTTAATATAAAAGACGTAGATGCAGTAGAGCATGTGTCAGTTCAACTTTGTTATCGTCATATAGACAAATAAAAGACAAAAATGTTCTTAAAGGTATAACATAGACATTATAATCGTATTTCTAACTAAAGGATTACTACCGATTAATTATTTTGTAAATTTTTAAAAGTATTATTGAAAAATAAATTTAAAATGAAATCGTTATAGTTAATAATAAATCATATTATAAAAATTGTTGCAGGTTTCAAGTGTCGTCGCATTCATCGCTGTAGTGATCGCTCAAGCTCACGGTCACGCCTTTTCATCGAATCATATCTCCCGACATGACGGTCACCATGAGCCCGTGCATGTGCATGGACATGGCCATGAACATGGACAAGTCGACTATTATGTGAGAATTATATACTTGAATAGTTTAGTCTTTTGCAGAGGTGAATATATGTAATAGAACCGAATAATGTTTCCAGACGCACCCTAAATACGAGTTCGAGTACAAAGTGGAGGACGACCACACCGGTGACAAGAAGGCGCAGCACGAGCACCGCGACGGGGATGTCGTGAAGGGCGGCTACTCGCTGCACCAGCCCGACGGCTCTGTCAGGCATGTCGAGTACCATGCCGACGATCACAGCGGGTGAGAGACATACGAAATATATAATACAGTTCAAAGTTACCTGAACTGGAATATTTCATAATTATTTAAAAGTATAAATTCTACTGTGCGGGAAGTGATAACATTAATATTTATTTATTTCAGTTTCCACGCGGATGTGAAATACAGCACACATCATATTGTGCCCCATCATCACCATTATTGAAATCATTTTAAGTTTTACATTTTTAAATATGTGAAAATGTGTAAATACATAAAAGTATTTATTTAATTGAGCACTTTAATATTTTCTGGCCCAAAATCATTATTATCCTAGTATCCTTCATGACTTTTCTTTCTTCTATAAAATAAAGATACATTAATTTAGTACCCAAACATTGCATGTATAACAGCAAATTTCATTCTAAGTCTATGATATTTATTTTAAACTTTCGCAAACTGTATCCATCATTTCGACGCAAGTTGCATCAAGGTCGCGAGGCAGACTGATGTAACTCAGCGACGTCTTTGTGACGCGATGATTTTAGTTCCTACCCTGGCTTGGTGTTTATTGTCTGTCACTGTAGAACTGTCGGTAGTTTGATGCGACGTCCCGAAACGTCGAGGAGTATTAGGTATCGTACCTAGTGAATATTTACGCTATACAGACCTGGAAAAAAAATTAAATTATAAAACAATTATATCTTCTTTTGCACAATATGAGTGTATCAAAGATTGTGAAGTACACTGTATAAGAAGCCTGTGCTATAGAAAGAAATAGGAAGAAAAGAATTATTCCGTAGATTGGAGACAGCGTTCATGAGAAGCACCCTGAAACTGAAATTTAGATTTTAAGTATTCAGGCACAAATGGATCAAATAAAATAGACAACAGCGTACAGTGTTCTAAAAGACTTGTTGCAGAGGCAGCAATTTTAGCTGTCAACGAAATAAGGAAATATGGTCGTACCTTCGCACACCGTAAATAAATCGAATGCAATTATTCTCAAGGTGCTCATTAGTAAGATCTTTATAACATATATCTTCGTAATCGAGCAATGGGAAAACCAATGTCTTTATTTTGGTAGAAATAAGTTAAAAATTTCCAAATCGATGCAAATGACGCAGATATTTTTAACTTTTTTGCTTACATCATTGACTTGTGACGCCAATTAAACGAGCAATCTATTAACACTCCCAGATCCTTAGCTATCTTAGTGTAGGGAATGACATGTTTATTATAAAGTATACATAGCAAGGTATTTACATCTAAAACTAGTAGCCGGACGTGAATTTAATATATTGTATATATTGTTTTAACAATAATTTTGTGTTGTTTTATTTTATTTAAGTCTATGTTGCCAATTTTTAGGATCTAAGAAAAATTGGATGAACTTAACACAGATGTGCATTTTCTATCGATGTATTTGCAAGGTAATAAAAAAATAAAAATGATGTACATGTATACTATTTTAACTAAAAGTTAAGTCAGAGACTATTTTTTTCTTTCTCTATGTAAAGGCCTATTCTTTATAAAATGTAAGCTTATATGCATAAATGTATATTTGCAAATACTATAGCTACATAACGTAATGGTAATTATGATATTATTTATATTCCTTGCTAGATGTTGGGGCTGTCATCATTGTTAAAGACCGAAATGAGGCTCTTTGCCTAAAATCTTAGAAACACTAAACTGCCTCCGCAGCGTTTACCTCTTGCCTTGTAACACTGAAGTCCCAGCTGGATTTCTGGGTCACAGAAGTCTGATAGTGCTGGTATTGGTAGAACTCATAAGTTTAGCTATAACCCTCAAGGTCAGTTTATCGCTATAAGAGCTGTATATGAGTAGTGTCAGAACACAGTATACTGTGTTCTGACACTAAAAATAAAAAAAAAAAGTGAAAACCAAAAAAATTATGAGGGAGACCG
>DWQX01004632.1:0-14597 GCA_018245475.1 Pharmacophagus antenor
CCTCTACACAACACCCCCATTTTCTTTCTGGGTCTCTTACCGCCCCCCTTGATACCTGCAGCGCCCACAAGGGGGCGTTATCGCCCACTTTGGGAAAGACTGGTTTAGAGTGACCATGAAAGATTGCATCAGTGCTGGAAACAACGCAAAAACAAATGGAATTTTTGAGCAGAGGCATTGACCGAATTGAATAGTAGCGAAGGTGTAAGATAATATTACTTCATGGCATCTCTGTAGACAAGACAGAGGATACTGTAGAAGTTGTGTCAAAATTGAAGACCAACAAATTAAAAGTTCCTGGGTTCTCAACTTCTTGCATCAGTCATTGTCATAGGCGTACTGCAGGTAAAAAAACAAGGTCAATCATAGTGAAATTCCGTGAGATCTCCATGCGTGATAAAATTTGGTTTTCCAAAGGCAAACTAAAGGACTCAGGAATAACGCAGAGTTTCTTACTAGGAATCGCCACAATATATTCTTGGAGACTCGAAAACGACATGGCATTACGAACTGCAGGACAAGAGACGGCATAATTCATGTGCTTGCACCGAATGTTTCAATCCACCAAGTTGAGAGCTTGGCAGAACTTGATGCTGGCCCGATTGAAGCCAGTCCTGCTTCGTCTGTGCAGCCAACAGTCACTGTTGGTAAGTCCTCCGTGAAATCGTTTGCTAATCTGACTCGCACAAAGCGAACCACAAGAAAACAGTGCATTTTGTTTTTTTTTCTTTTTATTTTATTATTTCTTGTATTCTCGTACATAGTTTCTTAAATATTTAGTCTTCCATATACTTAGATAAAGGATTTTAGACCCGTGGTATATAAATACTTCTAGAAATGACAGCTGTCGCGCTGCAGTTTATGATTGTACTCATTGACACATATTTGTCGATCATAACAAATGTCAAATGCATTGTGACGTGACAACGCCATAGGTAATAATTAAATTACCATAGATATACTTATGTCTTAAAGTTTTTGTTTTTACTTTATGGTTATTACAGTTAGTAATCATAAGAGCATGTTATTATTTTTTTCTTTTTTTTTATTTTGTTTTTTCATGAATTGAATTGAATGGTTTGTGTGACATATTGACATGAGTGACAGTAAATATTACAGTACTGTACGATTTACTTTACAACAGTTGACACCTACGCTATGTTATATTTTTTTTAAATTAATGTTTCTTTTTTATTATCATTTTTTATTTTTTTGTTATTAGATCGTTTGAACTTAACAGAGGCTGCCGGGTAGCAACAGCGCCACATCGAGGCACTTTTGCAATTAAGTTTATATTATTATTTAATTATCCCTTTATTGTTTTTTTTTTATATTTTATATTATATTTCAAATTAAATGAAATAGTGTTAGTGACAATGTTACTGATTTTTCATTGTATAAATCAGCGTCTAGTGGATTGAATGGTAGTTATAAAAGTATTCCTCCAAATAATGTGGTCCTCCTAATCTCTCATTTTACAGATCTCTTCAAAAATTTTAATATTGTTCATATAAATGCGCAGAGTATACCGACACATTACTCCGACTTTTTAGCCACCTTTGATGACAAAAATATACATTCTATTCTTGTATCAGAATCCTGGCTTAAGCCCTGCCTGGCCTCGATTTCTTACTCTCTACCAGGGTTTAATCTCATTCGCAATGACCGCACATAACGGGGAGGAGACGGCGTTGCTATATATCTTCGTTCTCACATTCCGTTTTCTACTATTAATAAATCAGATCAAATTCAAGACGCGAGAGCAGTAGAATACTTATATAATGAATTCTCTCTTCTCTTCTGCCATACAAAACTACTTCTTGGAGTTTTACACAGCCCTTCTTCAACCATTGACTATTTTTCGGCATTTGAACTTCTCCTTGAAGAGTTCATATCCATATTTGATCATGCCATTATTGTGGGAAACTTTAATATGCACCTTTTAAAACAATACGTAAGATCTGCAAGATTAAATGATATTATTGAGGCAGCAAACATGCATATTCGGAAGAATAAGGAAGAACACAGAGGAATCTTTCAGGCACACATTTCGTTCCGAATCGCGTACCGTCTTTTCTAGACTTAATAATTGTCTCTTCTCCTGACCATGTTGCTAAGTATGGTCAATGTGCTGCTGATGCTTTTATAAATAATCTCATTTGTATGTCATATAAAATCCGACCTCCTAACGCAAAGTCGAAATTTTTACTTCAGCGCAATTTTGCGAATATGGATATTGATCTTGATAAATTAAGAAAGGATGCCCTTCAACACCAACTGGAAGGTCCAGTGAGAATTCATCACGCACCTGCAGTTTGGCTAACTGAAGTTATTAAAAATCTACTAAACAAAAAAACAAAGCTAAGGTTAAAACGATGCTAATTTCAGCGACAAAAATCGTGAAAAGCTTCGGCGAGCTCGAAATCGCTGCAATATGGCGTGTAGAGATTCACAACAACGTCATATCCATAAATCTGTTCAAGGTGAAGATCTTGCCAGGATCTGGAAATTCCTTAGAAGACTAGGAGTTGACAAACAGAACTCTTCAACAGATAGTCCTAACTTAAATGGTCACAATCTCCATTTTTCCTCTTCATCGTTCATAAGTAACATAGATAAATTGAACATCTCAAAATATATTTCTAGTATACCCAACTCCACTAACTGCTTTTTCAATTTTAGTCAATTCACAGATCCTGATGTCAAGAAGAGTATTCTATTCATTTCCTCTTAATCTATTGGCGATGACTGTATTAGCCGTAAGATGGTCATTCCTTTACTTGATATTCTTATTCCAATCATCAAACGCATCTTAAATTATTCAATTTCCACCAGGTCATTTTCCAATCTATGGAAAGAGGCGCAAATAATACCTCTACCCAAAAAGTCAAAACCATCCTCTCCGTCAGAATATCGCCCAATATCTGTACTTCCGTTTCTGTCCAAAGCCTTTCTGAGCCTTGTCCGTCAACAACTTAATGCTTCCTCTCCTGCAAGAATCTTATAAATCCATATCAATCTGGCTTCCGTCCTGGCCATAGTACGGCCTACTGCACTCCTGAAAATCACTGACGACATTAGGTTAGGAGTGGATGATCAGAAGCTCACGGTGCTGACATTGTTGGATTTCACCAAAGCTTCCTGCACTGTGTATTTTGATATTTTACTTGCAATTATGAAAACAAAAATTATATTACTTCATCAAATAAAAAAAAATAATTTTCATTTGTAACAGAACTTATGGCTGGAATAGGTATATTTTCCAGTAAATAATAATGGCACAGTGTACTCAACCCAAGTTAGAGAGACTGTTGGGGTCCTGACTGAGCGCTTGGTACTGGCCGCGGAGCCGGTCGCCGGCCGCTATCCGCCGGAAGCGCTTCAGGTCCACCACGTACAACGCGCTAATATGGTAGCTGCGACCCTGCAGGTGGTTGCGCCAGTATCCCTGCTTCCAGAACCTATAGCATATGGAATTTACAGTTATTTTTAATTTATACCAGATTAAGATCCATGTTCAGAGTATATATTTAGGTTATTTGTGAACAATAAACAACATTTACCTGAAGCCTTCCATTTCTTTCCTGCTGTCACAAAATGGGGTATATCCGTAAGGCGCTCCACCCAAATCTAATTCAACAAGCTCTTTCAGATCAGCTCTTACAATCTGGAATAATGTTTATAAAATTCACTTTGAGTGTTTTAACTGACAACAAAAAGCAAATTCTCAATTCGACAAGTATATTCTTTTTATTAATTTTTATTGTATTTACACTAAAAACTTTTTAAAATGGATTTTAAAGATATCTTTTTTTTGAATATAACTCAGTTTGTCCATATCAAAATTACCTGATCAGCATCAACGAATATAATCTTCTTCACGTGCAGAGGGAACAAAACGTCTAAAAACAAAATTTTGTAGCCCCAGATAGTACGCTGCCTGTCGCGCTGCCGTTGCAACCAGCGGGGCCACTGATATTGTACTAACTCGTATTCAAATCCATACTCTTGAGCCATGTACGGCAATATGTCCTTGAAGTAAAATAATCACATTCGATTATAATATGAAAAAATTAAATATATATCTTTCTTTCCAGCCGCCGTAAGAATTTGGTACGAAACTAACAGAGGAGGTACGGAACGCTGTCTTTAAGGACTGCCTACGTGGCGCAGAGATTTACCCGCTTGCCTTGTAACACGGAAATCTCGGATAATTCTCCCGGGCCGCAGGAGTAGTGGAGTCTGGATGGTGCTAAAATTTTTAATATCCGCCTGGCTAGCTACCACTCTCGATGTCAATCTGCCGCGATTACAGCATCGCTGTACCGGCAGTCAGACATGTGAGAGCCAGATGTATTTTGGGCGAACTAACTTCTCCATCTACAACCTCATTGTCACTTAACATAAGATGAAAAAGAGACCAAGTGTTAGCCCATACAATATAATAAAAAAGGAAACCTTTACAAGTTTCCGACCCATCTACCTCAATTTATCTTTATCTTTTCGTAGCTATGTTTTGTTTTCTATATTTATGTTGGAATTTATGAAATTTACAAGGTTACTGGTAACTCGACGTCTTCCTGCCAGAACGTGATCGCGGCGTGATAGGAGCTTAAATGCTGTAAATTTCACCCGCTTTGTACAGCCGACAATTAATAGTTTTCGATATATTTGAATTTTAAAGGTTTTTGAAAAATTCCTCAAAATTCAATAATTCAATGCCGATTAAAAAACAACTACATTGTAAATCAGGTTTTTTGGCATTTATTTACTTTTGTGTCCCTTAAACAAAGTAGATACAACCATAAAAAAGTTACACTAAATTATAATTTAAATTTATGAGCAATTTAATAATTTACACTTTCAGTAATTCACATGTTATGTTGTAAATAACCCTGTCTAGTCAAAAATAATAGTACGACACTGATCATACAAATCACTAGAATAAATTGCCCATTTAATCAGCTATCCAAAATGGCATTAATAACAAAAGCAAAAACAGGAAATAAAGAAAAGAGTAAGTATTACTTGAAGTCCAGGTCAAAATAATAATAAATGTGCATTGGTCTAAACAAGTTTTCTATTGTTTAGTATAAGGAATTTTTATACCTGCCTTTGGTTAATGACGCAAAATAATGACAAAATAGTTAGACAACTTGCTCAAAACGATCTCCTCGATTACGTATGCAAGCCCGGATTTTTTTCCTGGCTTCTATTTTTGTCACTGTTGATGACAAACTACCTTTCATTTGCTAGGCTACCGCTAAGTAGTAGCCAGATATCAATACACGTGCTAGTGCGGCGAAGCACTGAAACTAAGGTTTTAGCATGTGATGATATGCTATGAGTTTTTTCGTAAGTATTATTAACCAATCAGAATGTTGAAGAAAAAAACCAAGTACAAAAATGCCTTAAACTAAACAATAGAAAATTTGTTTAGACCAATGCACATTTGTTATTATTTTAACCTGGACTTCAAATAATAATTACTCTTTCCTTTATTTCCTGTTTTTGCTATTATTATTAATACTATTTTGGATAGCTGATTAAATGGGCAATTTATTCTAGTGATTTGTATGATCAGTATCATACTATTCTTTTTGACTTGACAAGGTTGTTTACAACATAACATGTGAATTAACTAAAGTGTAAATTATTAAATTACTTATAAATTTAATTTATAATTTAGTCTAATTTTTTTATGGTTGTATCAGCTATGTTTAACGGTCACAAAAATAAATAAATGCCAAGAAAACTGATTTACAATGTAGTTTTTTTTTTTTGGCCTTTAATTATAGAATTTTGGAGAATTTTTAAAAACCTTTAAAATTCAAGTATATCGTAAAGTATTAATTTTCGGTCCTACAAAGGGGGGGTTAATTTACAGCATTTAAACTCCCCTATTACGTACCGTCAGGAAGACGTCGCGTTACCAGTAACCATGTATATAATAGATGTGTATTGTTTGTATATTTATTTACGTATTTCCTTCATTCTTCAAAATGGTTATTTCTTTTTTACTTATTTTCATGCACCCCACGTTCTTCCCTGTTTAACCCTAAGGTAGACTACCAGAGAATGGCATTTGGCATTAAGTCCATTTTCTGTACAAGATTTTGTGCATTAAAGCTTTTAAATAAATAAATATATGAAAAAGTTTATTTATTGTAAATCCATGTAGGTGTATTTGTTACTATCTGAAAATAGTGATATTATCACAATTCACATACACACACACACATTAGATAATTTTTTATTGTGTTTAATGAGATTAATATTTTTATAAGCTTACCTTAAGTGATGGACTCAGGTAGTTTTTGAGAAACCAAAATTTGACTGGCGACTTCGTATGCTTAAGTACCGACAGCATCATTATACGCAAGAATCGCTCGTACAAATGTCCGGACGCCACAGAGAACACATTGATTATCTCGTCTTGCGCTTCTTGCTCCTCCCCTCCACCGAACGAGCTGCCCCAATGTGGTATTACACATTAAATAACATATTCAATAATTAATATAAAATATAGGACATACTGATACAGGTTCGCCACTACTGATCGCAGGAAGGAATGGCAAGAAGATTATCTACAATGGGATGAAACATGATCTTTATATTACCTGATCTTAAATAACAATGGCATTATCCAGTATATTATATTACTGTTCACGTTACTTTGACTGCTATGTCTGACTACAGATTACAGCAATGCTGTTATGGCGGCAACTAGCCAAACGGGTTAAAAAAACTTACCACCATTCAAACCCCACTACCTATGTGTGTATATTAAATAATTTATCTCCGCGTTAAAAAGGTAAGATATAAGTTTCTGCGCCTCGGAGGCGGTTGAACCTTCACTTAGTCTTAGAGAAATCTGCCATTAATTTAAAAATAAATGAGCACACAGACATTGCCATTTAGCGGTCAACTTTGTTTATACAGCAAAAACTGCTACCTTGCAATGGAGTTCCAAATGCCTCCTGTGTTGGGTTCATCGTTATCAACGAGTAGGTCCAAGTGCTGCTTGTCGGGGCGCTTGCTGACGCGCAACTTGATCACGTGACTTCTGAATGAACCCATCAGCACCTGAATGTCAGCGCTACCGGCCCTCGTCTCGGTGTTCTCGTAACTATCAACGGCGTACTTTTTACACTAACACGTCTTATTAAAATACCTTATAAAAAAATACAAAGGTATATAAAACAACGAAGTCTAAGAAATCGTACAAATAATAACCAGAATTCATAGTTAAAATGTATTTGAAATATTTGTATGTATAAAATTATATATAAAAGTATTATAATTTTTTTAATTATAAACTTACATCAGGTCACTGCACTGAACCGAATTAAAAAACAACGAGATCTAAATATCATGGTTGAAATCTAGAGAATAAGAAAAATTGGTTCGCATACTTAAACAACAATTTAAAATAATAATAAAAATTAGAACACAAAATAAACGTAAAAATTTCCCCATTATTCAGAGCTCAACATACCCAACAATTTCATAAATATCTTCAGATCGCCCAGGTCGTAATCGCAACGTCCAAGCTCCGGGATTTGCCTTTAGTTGAAAATAACCGAGATTCGCCATCACAATGGTGTCCATGAGCTCAGGCTGCTCACGGCTGCCTAGGATCAGCTGTAGCCCACGAGGGGGCGTGCCCAGTGTAGTGTCCCAAGCATGGCCTTCCAGTAGCAGGTATTCCAACTCAAATTCACTACAATCAATATTTAATACAATGGGAACCTTATGAGCTTTTGTGTGTTTCTTATATATCTTGTCTATAATAGACTTCTTCAAAAAAAAATCTTACAATTTTTATTTCAGAAAATTGGCCGTCATTATTAAAAAAAAACATATTTTGAATTTAAGTTTCACAAAAATGTCAAAAATAACAATTTAATTTAAGCTTAATAACCAAACAAAAAAAAATGTTACCTGTGGACAAGTGAATCAACGTCAGCGAGACGTATATTATCGAGGTCGTATACGGAGCGCACGCACTCCACGAGCCAGTTTGGCGGCGTGCGCAGTTCCAACGACAACAAAGGCGCATGAGGCAAACGTGAGAATCGTGCCAAAGCGCCGCCACTAGCGGCGCCTTTTGCGTTAAACTGCAATTCCGGTTCCAAGACGTAACGGTAGAAACTGCAATAGCAAAACAATATTCACACCAATAACTTGATGGTCCCAAAATATTTTCAATAATAAGAAATGAAGCAGTCAAAACAGACCTTTTTAGTGGCATATCCGAATTTTTATCCTGCGGGTTAAGGAATAGCTTAAGGCGACAGTTGACAACTCGTCGCAGCACTAAAAGTAATGGTGCAAGACGCTGCGCAGCGGTTGACGCCGGGTCCAACACTGCGACAACCTGTGAAATACTTTGTACATTAATTAAGATAAAAATATTTGGAATTATTGCAAATACTAGGCATGATGACGGTGTCAATATTACCCTTATAGGTATTCCCAATATCTATAGTATTTATTAGGTTACAGTGTTTTCTTACCTAAATTCTTAGATAAATCAAATTACTTAATGCGTTAATTAAATAGTTTATAATTTTTACACTAACGCGATCCTCGTTAACTTAATATGAACTTCTTTATCATTTAAATCGATGTAATAATATAAACAAGTTTAAAATTATCTTCTTAGATCATCATAGATATGAAGATCACAATGACATCTATTTATTTATTTTTATATATATACTTTATTGCAACACTGTAAGGGGTACAAAGGGCGGATTAATGCCGTTTGCATTTTCTACCTGTTATACAATTGCGCCGGCTAAATGCGGGTTTGCACTTACAAGGGGTGTTCATTAAGTAGAGATATACGTCTTGGTAAAAAATATAAATACGTGGCAGGCATAAGTCAGATGTCTGTAATACTAATAAAGCAAAAAGTTTTTGATTCTCGTTAGTTTCTTTCTGAATGTAGTCGTTTGTTTGTTCTGTTTCGGAACGTGTTCGCAAAAATGGAAAAAATTGAACTTCGCGCGGTAATTAAATACCTGTACAAAAATTTCTGTACTGTGCAGAAAAGTCAAGAGTTGCGAGAAACATTAGGTGCTCCTCCATATTCTACAATTACACGTTGGTGGTATGAGTTTATGCGAGGAAGAACTTCCACCAAGAACGACCCAAGTTCAGGACGCCTTACGACAACAGTAACAGAACAAATGTTTAAAAAAAGGTTGACAAATTATTTTATCCGATAGTTGTGTTACGCTTACGTTTTATAGCTGATGAAGTAAAGATTTCGATGGGGAGTGTCCATAATATTAAACACGACTAGGCATGAAAAAAGTGTCAGCACCCTGGGTGCCCAGAATGCTTACGGACGCGTAGAAACAAGCTAGACTAAGAATTTCACAAAGTTGTTTAGATTTGTTACAATAAGTACTTGAACGCTTTTTGGCTTGATTCATAGCTAAGGATTAAACCTGGCTTCATCATTACGATCTTGAAACGAAACAACAGTTCATGACATGAAAGAGACCGCCATCTCCAACTCTTAAGAAATTTAAGGCAACTCTATCCGCCGGCAAGATTATGGGTGCTCTTTTCTGGGATAGTCAAGGTTTAGTAATAATCGAATTTCTCAATCATGGAGCCACTATTACGGGGTCTTTATATTCAAAATAACTAAAAACATTGCGTGATGGTTTACGCGACAAACGGCCTGGAAAAGTTGCAAAAGTTGTTTTGTTTCACCAAGAAAACGCCCCCGCGCACAAGTCAAACGTTGCGATAGCTGCCATTAAAGATGCTGACTTTGATTAATGGAGCACCGTATTCATCGGGCCTCGTTCCCAGTGATTTATATGTTAATTTTATTTTCATTTTATATTTATGTTCATTTTATTTTAGTGTTCTAAGTAAATGTCATTACAATAATTAAATATGCACTAACAATGATATTTTTAAATTTTTCTTTACACTTTCTACATTAACGTTTTAGACTTGGGTTTAGTTTTCCGCAGCTAGGACCTCGGAGGTCAGAAATTTGATAATGATGACGCAGTGACCGCTGATGTACACGGTTTTTTAAGGGATCACGACAAAGGATTTTTTGGTAAAAAAAAATTATATTTAAAAAAAAGGATGCCAAATGTATACTCTTAAAAAGTGACTACTATTAAAAATAAAACACCATTTAATAAAAAATAGCTGCATCTTAGTCATTCTCACTACTTAATGAAGACCTCTCGAATCATTCTATTTTGTAATAATAAAAAATGAACGTAAGTTTCATGGTATTTGCAATAAAGAAAACCATAATTTCTTGCAAATAGAGAGAAAACATCACTCTAGAAACCACTAATCGAAATTACCTCAACGGCGGCTTCATCGATATACACGGGAGGCAGTTCAACTAGAGTATGCTCTGTGCGAAGCCCAACAGGGAGTGGTGTCCTAACTTTTGAACTGCGTGCCGCTAGCACGGATATCACCTTTAAGTAATCATCCGACGACAGCTCAGGAAGGTCATCATCTGTGCAAAATGATGGTTTGTTTTATACTTAAAACTAAAATTAAATCAAAATTGATTAGCCGACCGATAAATTACTATGATGTAATAACATTTTTTTCTTGCTCTTAAGCGAAATAGGATCTTAACACTTTAATGACCGCACGTCTAGACAGTCCAACGTCGCCAGGGGCCGGCAGTATTTTTGAACCAACGTCGATCGCCGATATTTGCTCCATAATTTACGTGATACACCACTGTTGTTTAATATCAAAAAATAAAAATGGACAATAATTACCTAAAATAAAAGACGTAACAATGAAATTGGAAGCCAATAGCAATTTCCACACTTGTTTACATTCATAAATTATCACACAGAGTGTGGTACTGACCAATTACCTTCGGCGGTAGCATTAAACACATGTGTCAGCGGTCGTTAAAATGTTAATATATCGTCGTAAAAACCCCATTAACGATTGATTGAAATATATCCCAAGATTTTACATTTTGATTTTCCAAAAATTAACAATGGCATAAATATACTTTGAAAATTGATGGACAAGAACTACGTACCTTTAACAACTTCGTCATCGTAGACATCATTTTTAATTTTTTTTTTCTTGAGAAACAAGTCGGCAATTTTATCGCCGTAGACTTGATTACTAAATCTGAAAATAACCCGTTATGTGTTAATTTAAAAACCCATAAACATTATCCTACTATAATACAATCGGATGAAGAGATAAAAAAAGGAAATTAATAAAACTTGTCCACGAAAGACAATCAAAATTTTGTGATAATCAGTCCAATGTTCAAAACATAAATATGTGGTCTAGCGTTGTCCTGAAACAGCAGTGACCTACTGCGATTGACCAGCCTCGGTTATTTAGCAGCTAGGTTTTCAATCATGGTTTGCAATTGCTGACAATACACATCTGCAGTAATCGTCTAAACAGATCTAAGAAAGATGAAGTGAACAATTTGGCTGGTTCGCTAGGGTTCTTTCATTGCTATGAGCGTTTCCGATTATCATACAAGATCCACTTCTCATCACAGGTAATGATTCGATTTAAAATCCCTTCATTATTGTGCAGGTTGATAATGTAACGCAGTAGTCTGTGCACATTTGTCGATTTGCTCCACTCAATTCATAAGGGAACTACCATTCAAGCTTTTTCACCTTACCAATTTGCTTCAAGGGGATTAAAAGTTTTGTCACTAACACCGCACTCGCACGTGGTTTCCGATGGATCCGCTTCCACAATAACCTTCAATTCTTCATAATCAACCTTGGACTCTGGCCGCCCACGGGGTTTGTTTTGCAGGTCGAAATTTCCAGAAAGAAAATGGAACCAAAAACGCACTGTTTTCTTTTGTGACACTACCGCCATGCACATAATTTAATCCTTCGAGCCGGTTCTGCAGCACTAGTGCCACGTCGGAACTCGTACTCGTAAATAACGCGATATTTTAAGTTTTTGATTTTGTAAACTGAGTGACGTAAAGAAATAATGATGGAAAAAACATGGATTACCGTTTATGAATAACAAATGCTTGAGTAAATAGCTGTATAAATTTGTAATTAGAATTCCTAACCAAATAGGAGATATTTGAGATCAAATTGACCAATACGATAAAACGCTTTTTCATATGTAAGGACCTAATATTACTATTTTTAACATATGATAGCCAAAGTATTCTGAGCCAACACCCTACACCATTTCAGGCTTGACTGTAACTTAGCATTACGGGTGGGCGAGATCAAGTTTTAGTTAGTTGCAAAAAAATATTAGTCTGACCTGTCCAACAACAAAAAGTCATCTACTGAGAAGCCCTCCGCATCCGCAAAGGGTCCTATAAGGCGTGCGTTATAAACAACAGCACGAGCACTTGCACGTAGCTTTATACCACGCGCGCACAGCACCCGCGCTGCCTTCAACACCCACTCCTGCTTGTTCAGCAGAGGAAGCAGCTCTGGCTGAAAATAGAACAAGTTTGGAAATTGTATTAATAAAAAAATATTATTAATGATGATTTCTCTAATGGCAATCTAACAAATTCGAATATTTATTTTGATCTGAATTAAGTACCGCAGATGGACACATTTTACGATACCTTAGGCACATTATTAAGAGAAAGGTGAAGAGCAGGCGTGGCAGAAGTAGACTAAGACGGGCGTATATTGATCAGATAAAAGAGAAAGTGAACGTCATATCGTATAGGGATGTCGAGATTTTGGCAGAAGATTGAGAAAAATGGCATATACTCTACCAACAAGAGTCCAGTTTTTAAGTTTGAATTAGTACTAATTAATAGGAGAGATTAACATTGTAAGAACGAAAAACAGACCAACTTATGTACACTTAAAATTCTCTAACAAATCTTATGAATATTGGATTAATGCAGAAATTTAAGAATTACATCATGATGGAAATTACAATAAATAACCTAAATTAAGCAATTTAGGTTGTCTATATAATGAAATGGTTTTACGCCCGTATTGAAACATTTTTCTTTATTTGTTTATTGTAATTATTTTGTTCAAATCAGATCTTTTCTATTTAAAGAAATCATTGTATTCATTTAAAATTTAATTAATTTAATATTTAAAGTTGTATAAACATACGATAATTTGACAGTCGTGTCGCTCATGACAGCCTTCGTCCTCTAGCACTTGTGAAACGTATTTAGTAGCCTGCGGTGGCTCCAGAACAGCGAGTGCCGCCAGCACGACCTTGTTCAGTGACTGATCCGATGCACCGCCATCGACGTTCGGTATGAAAGCAACACGCACACCACCAGTCTCCCTCTAAATGTATAAAAAATATATACGAAATAATGGACAAATAATTTAAAATAGAATAAATTATTATCATAATGATAAAGTAAAAAACGTAATTTGTAGTACATATTAAAATATATTTTTACCATAAATGTTAATGCATTCCTTAAAAGACCTCTGGACTCCTTCATGTTCAGGTCTCCTATTACCCAGATTGTTTGTGTTATTCTCTCTGATTTGCCACTCTTTAAGAAATACTTCAAAATCGGTAAAGCAGTAGCTAAAGCATCGCGGCCTATTTAAAAAGAAATTTTAATATTAAATAAATATTCAAATAAAATATTTAGATCCACGAATTACAAAACTGTAACAGACCACTCAAGTGTAATAGACGATGAAGGTTTTTTTCAGTGAACAATTCAGGTGATGAAGGTACACCAGATAGATCTAAGTATTGATTAAGTTCTGATGCCAATACTTGACGATTTAACCTGTAAAAAAAATAATTTAATCTACAATCCATAAATATTAACAATACTAACATAGCACTATATATGAACTAATCAATGAGCTGTGAGGGTAACTGTAACACCAAAATGTACACCATAGATCCAGACCACATCGCTTACAGTAAACGATAATGCCAATCGTTTTGAATTGATAACTACAGTACAACAAATTACCTTGGCATGATATGGGGTTGTTTCATGAGATAATCTACAGCATCGTCGGTGTCGACTAGCTCTGAACGGAAAACAGCACGTTGTAACCGCGCCGTGTGCCGAGCCAAAGCACTCACAAGGGCCTCTTCGAGAAGTTCAACGGAGGACATCGTCGTACCTGAACCCTCGTCCCATAACGGCACCCCGTTAATCAGCACCTAATAGATAGATTGGATATTTGTAACAATAACAATTATTCAAATATACCAAGTTTATTAGTTACAATTTTGTATAACTAGAGCTTAATAGATTAAAAACATTGATAAATTCCATAAAAATATGTTTACAATTTATAAGCATTTTTAATAGCCGGTAGGACTTTGGCAAAAATAGTATAAAATGCTATTTTTATACAAGGGTGATCAAAAAGTAATTAAAAAAAACGGGTATTTCTAGAACATAAAAACCCAAAAAAAATTTCTTCGCTCCTTCACTACATCACTATCGCAGGAAAATTTTTGTTATTGCAGCTGTTTCTCCAGTCGTATACTTCCTATTCCATGTGTCGATTGTGTCTATGCGAAGAATTCTCTTTATATATGAGATTGGACATTTGTCGTACTCAGGTTTCCGTTTTGATTTTATGGCAGCCTCTCTTGCTAGT
>DWQX01004633.1:0-14595 GCA_018245475.1 Pharmacophagus antenor
TAGCCAGAGAAACATCCTCAGACCATAATAGAGCCTCCACCATGTTTGACTGTTGGCACTACACAGTCTGGCAACATCTTGTCTTCGACATTATATACAATTCTTTGCCATACTGTTGGCGACTTACTAACCACTATATGTCCTGCAAGTGGGTTTCTACCACGCATTCTGTACTTTATTTCTACTCTCCCCTCCTCAACGTTTAGGTCGCGAAAAACCTCCCGGTTCTGATTCCTTAGGGCTCTCAGTACATCTTCATCAGAGTTAACTGCTAATACGTCCTTAAGAATCAGAAGCGGGTCACGGTTCTTCACTTCCTCAACGGTGAGGCCCGTTCCCTTCTTCCCTAGTTTTTCCTTAACCTTGTTTCTTTCGTCAATCGTGCCGAAACCCATAATAATCTTTCCTTCTTTTGCCTTCCTTACCCTTTCAATTTTGACATATCCTTCTTCAGCGCCCACTATTTTCCTGAATTTATCTAGAACTTCTTCCCCTGTTTCTATCTCCGTTTCCGATGACACCACCACTGAGTGGAGGGTATTACCTCCCTCTATTGTCTTCCCGACGCTAGACGCCACCACGCTTGCGTATGTCAGGGTAGTGGTACGGATCATTTCTTCTCTATGCAACCTGAGGCTTTCGCCTAACTCCTCCATATTTTTATTGCACCGCTCCAAACTTTCCCAAGTTTAATGCATTAATTTATCCTGCTCCTCTAACCTTGTAATAATTTTGTTTTGCTCCACCCTTATTTTTGAGATATCATTTTCCCCGTGTCCCGTCGCTCCTTTTTCTTCACCTTTGTCTCCTTGCCCCTCACCGCTAATCCCCGATTCACTGTCGGCGTCTTTCACAAGTTGATATAGTCGCTCAACCACTTTGAAGACGGAGGCCTTCGTCTCCGTCTTAAAGTTCTTCATAGCTTTAAGCATATTTTTGGCCCTACACAGTAACGCTCTTGCCTCGACCACTCTGTTAGCATACTGCTTTTGTGGTGGGCTGATCTGTGTAGGGCTACATGTTCCTGCCGAACTTGAGGTGGACTCGGCGGGGGGTTGCGTTGTTTTGACACTGTGAGACTGTACCACAGCCTTCTGGTCCAGTCTTGTTCGTGTAACTACTTTCGTAGCACCAGTCGGCACAGCTCGCTTTGTCATGGTGGGGGTAGGGTCGGTATTTACTGCATCCCACTCATCTATACTTAACCTTACCTTCGACGAATCAGTAGATTCAGTAGAGGACCTACTGTCATTGTTTTTCTTGACAGGGGTTCTGATTCCCATCATGTTGGAAGTGCCGATTCGTCCTTTAATTTTGTCAAAACCAAAATAATACGGTCAAAAAACCGTTTATCTTGGTCACCAAGACTAGTCACTATACTAGACTAGTAAAAAACAAACGACCAAGGCCGAAAACAGCCACAAACAAGATTTTGACAGAAATTGACAAAACACTGTCAAATTACAATAAAATGGTCAAAAATCAATAGGGATTGCGTCTACGAATATGTACACTCAGTATATCGCTCAAGCAGCTGGACAACACAGCGCTCTGAGCAGTGGAAGGAGGTCGATAAACGGTATTTTTAACTCGAATGAAATATTTTTTTTTGAAAAAAGCCGGAAAAATCCACCTAATTGATATACTAAAGGAGGGCGGGAAAATATCCCGGCGAAACCGCGTACAAAAAGGTAAGTACAATTTGTATGGTATTTTTAGGCGAAGTTTTATAGTTTTACAGGTGTTTAAGGGTGATGGGATGAATTTAACGTGCGATGGAAAGAGCTATGCTCGGTATTTCTCTAAGGGATAAGATTCCACCAGATGAACTGACGATATAGTCGGCGGGAAGCGGCTGGATAAGGGAAGCAGAGGACCGCACATGGCGGAACGCATCGGAGAAGGCCTATGTCCAGCAGTGAACTGACACAGGCTAAAATGATGATGATGATGAATGGAGGACATTAAGACCTTTGACTTTATGATCACCCATTCCACTATCAGTAAAGTGATATTAATAAAGATTTTCAAATAGAAAATTCCATGCGGCATTATCTTAGTTTCAGCTTATTAGATTTTATCATGAATACTTAGTAATGTTTGCATCACAGCGTTCCCGCAAAAGAAATCACGGTCAATACTCAAATAAAATGTATGACTGCACATTACTCTTAGATGACAGATCAAAATTAGTTAACAATTAATTAAGTACTGATTAATTTCACTGATACATTACAAGAAAAGAAGGCGTGTTAGAATATCATCGAAAATTATAAAAAGGAAAGGTTGCTGTGTAATAATAAAAAGCGTCGGTAGCTCCAATACACTCAATGTAGATGCCGAAGATATACATAATACGTGGGACACTCAGAAAGTTTTGCGACAGTAAAAAAAAATGTTCTATAGGTAAATACATTTTATTACATCTTTTCTAAGTATTCTACGCTCTACAATATTTTTCTGTAATGATCCGCTCCAGATAAAAATTCCGCTACGCTGTTTTAAATACAATAAATTTTACAAACAAACAATACACGTTGTTGACACATTCAAGTTTTTTATATTTAGCCATATACCCACAATTTTTGGCGCTACCTGACGTCCATTTATTTGACGTAAAATAAGAAATGTAATAAAAAACGGATTTGGGTCAAGCGGTAAGTAGTCATTTATTTATAAGGTAAAACTATGTTTTTAAAGAAATAGTTAGGCAAATTAGAAATATAATGCTTCATACACAACATATACTTCTAGTAAAAAATGCGTCAAGAATGTTGCCCGATTAGCCAAAGGCAAGCCAATAACAAAATATAGCACAGAAGGGGTAAATAGGACCTCTGCGTCATGCAACAGGCATTGTAATCAATGAACTCCCGCCTCTCCCTCTGCGCCATACTTGTTGCGCGCACATAGTTAACAAAATAACAATCCATTACATCAAAAATATAGTTAAAACTTATAAAACATAACTGGTAACCCACAAGTACACGGATATTAAAATATTTATATTCATACTAATATAAGATTAAAATGAAAATAAACAATATAATTAAATATGCTGAGAATTCCACTTAAATAAATGAGATCAAAATCGTTTTAACAATTTTACGACTTTATTTTCTCGTTTATGGAAAATATTTAAAAAAAATTCTCTGTAGTACAGATAACTTAAGATATTTACTATAGTACAGATATTATATTATATATAAAATTGTAGTAATACTTTTAAAACAATTTTAGTATCTACGCTTAAAGCAGAAAAACATTTATTAAAGCAAATGTGATTAAGTGGAAAATAATGTCTGTTACGCTAATTTTTAGGGGGAATTTATAGAAAAAAATTATATTAACTATTTTATAATTACTATAACAGTAAAATATGGTTGTGTTATTGATTGAAAACTTTATTCATTAATTATTTAAAATTTATAAGATAATCTTTCTAAAAAAGCAGCAGCCACAAATGTGGATTTTTTTTATAAAGTTAGTAAAATAGTTAAAATTGGTTTATACTTTATAAAATAAAAATTAAATTAATAGTATTAGACTCATGTTATAACTTATATTATTTTATAAATAATATAAGCTATATTCATACGAACGCATCAACAAATATGTAAAAAAACGTGAATGTCAATTTCATTCCAAGCTATTTTTACATATTCTGTACAGTGGATTCGTAAAAATTATCTTAAAAAAAGCCATACAGTCAAATAATTTAAATAAGACAAGAAAATTAATTTGTATAGAGTACGTAAGTTTCGGCCTTGTAAGTTTACACATCTGTAGGTTTGTGATTTAGTTGGTTTTTAGCAACGATGAAAAAAGGAATAGAAAAATGTTGGCGTGACTCCGCTACTTTAATAGTGGCTACCAAAAGAAACCAATACATTGCATCAGATAAAAGAGATGTAGATATTTGTAACTACGACATCTTGTTACAGACTAGGACGAATAAAGCGTCATTCGCGAATAGTGCGGTGTTCCCGGGCGGCGTTTCCGAGGCCGCCGACGGAGACGATCGGTGGTTCAAACACCTCAATACGTTTGGTTTTACCCAGAGTGATTTTGAAAGTCTACATACATTTAACGGTTCTTCACTAACATCATTATTTCAAAATAACCCTATACAAAGGTAAGAAAAATAATTAATATCAATATTTTCACTTATTACTCATCAGAAACAATAATTCAATAATAATTATATTATTCTATTTATTCATATTGGTCTCACAAAATGTTATTGACTCAATATTTTAATATTATATATATTTTAATGTATAACTTGTGACATCTCTATATTGAAATATAATTTTTTTGAACAATCAAATACCATTGTTACATTTTAAGTCTTATTTCATTTTATATTTTAATTCAAATGATATATCTTAATAACTTATTCAATAAGTTATACATCATTTCAGAACATAGTTTTTGTTAAAATGTAACCCAAAAATGGTTTTTATTAATATAATTTAATCATTTTTACAAACATTATTAAATTGATTACCTGATAGAAGTGACATTCAAGGTGATCAAGTCATTATAATACAAATTTATCTTTAAGCACTTTTTAACAAAAAGTTTGACATTCTTGATATCTTATGTGAAACGCCATTAAACAATCAAGTGAAATTAATAAAAAAGCATAAATTGGTTTTTCTGAGCACCAAAGTAACAAATTTATGTATTATATGTTTAATACTTCATCTGAACTCAGTATTATGATAATAAGGTCTGAATTCACACAATATAACCAATAAAGACTAATTTCAAACCTGTTAATATCAGTGCATATTAGTTTTGTTTTGTTAATTTTTTTAACAGTGTGTAAATAAGACCTGTTAACATATTAATGTTTCTCTTAACAGGCATGTAGCCTTGAGAATTACTGCAATTCGCGAGACATTTGAAGAACTTGGGCTCCTTATCTGCAGTGGTGATCATAAAAGTGCAAGATCAAATACATGGGCCTCTGTCCTAACACATTCTGATCTGAAGTTCTGGCGGGAGCGGGTAATCTGCAAAATTGTCATGTTTTTCCAAAATAGATCTTTTTTCCAATTTTTATTTATTTCATTATATCGTGTTCTATAAAATATGTATATTTATATTAACCATTTTTTTTATCCTCTTTATGCCCTTGGCCACAGTGGTTGTTTAGTTTTGCATTTACAGTTAATTTACATTAATATATAGATGAAATTTTTTTACATATTTTTTTTAATATTTCTTCACCTTCCATTACGTGAATTTTAAAGTTCACTTATATTTTATCATAATTAAAAATCATCCCTGAAGAGGTTAATTATCTACATTTTTATGAATTTGTCCACTTCGTGATAAGTAAATATTTTACAATATATTTATTTTTATTTATATTAACCAAAATCTATTTGTAGATAAGCAAAAATCCACAAGATTTATTAGCTCTTTGTAAGGAATATAAGTGCTATCCGGACATATGGTCCCTGCATTATTGGAGTAATTGGCTAACACCTGCAAATAAATCTAAAAGATTTGACACTGCATTTTTTATTACAGCTTTTGAATCTAAACCTTTAAATATACATAGCAATACTGAAGTAGTTGATGTAAAGGTGTGTATATTATTAAATATGAGTACTGTTCTTGACAAAATGGATATGTGAATGGTCAATAACAAAGCATTGCCTAGCAATTGCTATAAAATTTTTAAAATTACTATTGAAATGAGATGATATATATTTAATATGATAGGATGCTGTATAACCATTAGTACAAGTTTTAAATTTTTGTACTTACTATAAGTAAACATTTTCCAAAAGTTTTGGCTGACTTAAAATCAATGATTATTTATCATCATATTTTAAGGATGCATAGTGGTTTCTAAACTTTAAAAAGAGATTTTAAATATTTTAATTGACAAATTAAACATTTGTTAATCAATATTTACCATAAATATCATTAATAATATGTCACATTAATAAATATTTAAAATAAAGTGATAATTAAACATAGATAAAATTTTAGTTTGTAACAGAAGTGTTAATCCTATTGTTTTGATAGGTGCTGTAGCTAGAGAAATGATTTAGGTGGTGTATCTTAATATCTTATATCTCAAGATGAAAAACATCATGGCCAAAAATAAACATCTTAACATTTTGCTGTCCAGTAACATTATGATGTCATTCGCAAAATATCTCTTCATGGCTGGTTACACCATAGCAGTGTTATTTTGTTACAAGTGATAAATAGCAACTGAACCAAATGTCAATGCCAAAAACCCATAAAAACATGTTTTGTGGCTTTCGTTTTTGTAATAATAGAAAACTTGATTATTTGATTGTTTTTATTATAGTTAGTATCTATATAGCAATGAAAATTAAAAATATGCAAGTATTAGTGTTAACATGTGTGTAATACTTTGTTTACTCATTATATTTTCAATTTTCAGTGGTTGTCACCACCAGAGATATTGGAGAGGTGTAGAAAGTCAGAGATACTTCTCTATCCGCCACAGGCATACGAGTTTAACAGATTGTGTTATTTGCCTGATATAAATGAACTGATAAAATTTGCAAAGGAGAAAAGTCCACTTGGAGCAGATTTAATATATCCAGTATATATTCAAGCTAGTGATGGCATGGTTATATTATTTACAGGTATTCCATTTATACTAATAATTGAGGAAGAGATGCTACTGGAACATTTTTGGCCTGTCTTTCTCATTTAAACATTGAGTTGTAGATCATTTACTATTTCTTATAGATTCTTTAAGAGCAAGGTTAAAACAATTTACCAACAGAATATCATTTTCATCAAAAACCATTTTATTCTTCCAAACTCCTCCAGCTTACCAAAGTACCTACAAAAATATGTTCATAGGTGTCTGTGACTACCAAAATGTATTACAGCAAGGGCCTTGAATAGTTTTAGGCATTGTTTTACCTGAATGCAAGAATCTACTTGTCATCATAATTTCGAATTACATTTCACTTAACATTGTTATTTTAATTTCATCAACTCATTTATTGTTTCAGGTGACTATCTTTACCCATCAGAACTAGATTTAAATGATAAAAGAATTCTTAAAAAGGATCAAAATATATTAGAACTGAGGGGAAACGATCAGTCTCTTCACAGAATTGAGATTACAAAATCTAGAAAGGAAATTGTAATACAAAATTATAAACATAAAAAACATGTGGATATGAACAATGTAATAATACCATTCCCCCTGTCAACTTTCCAGTTAATATAGATTGTCTTAGTTACTACACTTAATAGACATTAAAAATATAATATTTAATAATAAAAACCTTAAGACTCGATCCCTGGATAAATTATAGTAAGAGAAATATGGCGGGCACTGGACACACATGGCCTAACAGTCAGGATGACTACGAACTGCTTGAAGTAATTGGCGTTGGTGCAACCGCGGTGGTGCACGCCGCGTACTGCCAGCCGCGCGGCGAGAAGTGTGCGATAAAACGGATCAACTTGGAAAAGTGGAACACTTCCATGGATGAACTGCTCAAGGAGATACAGGCTATGTCCAGTTGCAACCACGAAAATGTTGTCACCTATTACACAAGCTTCGTAGTGAAGGATGAATTATGGTTAGTACTCCGACTGCTTGAGGGTGGCAGTTTGTTGGATATAATCAAACATAAAATGAGGATTTCCAATTGCAAACATGGCGTATTCGATGAGGCAACCATCGCGACTGTCTTGAAAGAAGTGCTGAAAGGACTGGAATATTTCCATCAGAATGGACAAATACACAGAGATATAAAAGCTGGAAATATCCTTCTAGGCGACGATGGAACGGTCCAAATAGCCGATTTCGGTGTGTCTGCATGGTTGGCCACCGGAAGGGACCTTTCTCGCCAGAAGGTGCGCCACACGTTCGTCGGAACCCCCTGCTGGATGGCGCCAGAGGTTATGGAACAAAACCATGGGTACGATTTCAAAGCGGACATCTGGTCTTTCGGTATTACCGCCATTGAGATGGCCACCGGCACCGCTCCGTACCACAAATACCCCCCAATGAAGGTACTGATGCTGACGTTGCAGAACGATCCCCCCACGCTCGACACCGGCGCGGAGGAGAAGGATCAGTACAAAGCATACGGGAAAACTTTCAGGAAGATGATATCGGAATGTCTCCAAAAGGATCCGACCAAGAGACCTTCTGCCACCGAGCTGCTCAAGCATTCATTCTTCAAAAAGGCTAAAGATCGGAAATATCTCGTACAGACACTGGTGACCATCGGACCCAGCATGGAGACGCGTGTGCATAAGGCGAGCAAACGTCAGCCCGGCGCGTCCGGGCGCTTACACCGTATGGAGACAGGCGAGTGGGTATGGGAGAGCGAAGAGGAGGACGAGGATGAAGAGGGCGAGGGCGGGCGGGACCGACCCATGAATCAGCTGCCGCGCGCCGACTCTTCCGACAGCGAAAGCGAGGGCGAACCCGGCGCTGGCTTCACCATCGGCTCACACGGCGCTGAGGAGGCGCCCCAGATCGACCTCGTGCTGCGGATGCGCAACGTGCACAAGGAGCTTAACGATATTAGATTCGAATTTGCACCGGGGAAAGATTCGGCTGACGGCATTGCCACGGAGCTGGTAGGCGCCGGGCTGGTAGCGGCGTGCGACGCTAGCGCCATCGCCGCGCAGCTGCAGCAGCTTGTGGACGCAAACCTGTTCCCCCCCGCCGGCGCCGCGCCGCCCCGCACTCTCACCTTCCGCTTGGACTCCGCAGACCCCTCGGAACCTTTGGACGAGAAGGGCCTCGTCGGCTTCGCTCAGATATCTATCGTCGACTGAACCCCGCTTCGATAAATAATGGACAATAATCCTTCTTAGGTTTTTTTAGGTACTAACCTGATGGTTAAAATGCTATTATTTTATTTTATGCTATATTTTTAAGTAAATACATATTTTATAAGGGTGGATATGGAATTCATTTATCTTTCAAAGCTCAAATGATTGTATTAAGTGATAGCAAGGTGAATCTGAATTTATAACATTTTTTTACAGAATATTGTGTTTATTTTTCGACTGTATTTAAAAACACTGTAACTGATTACTTTTTACTTTTGTTTTTATAAATTTATATTGATAAAATTGATTTTCCGCTTCAATGAAGCGATGCCAAAATAATGCTTGTTAACTTTTATTTACATAAAACCAAAGTTTGCTAATCAAAACTTGAAAATACCTCATCTGTTAAAGCAATGAGTGCCATATAATGATATTGACATTCAAAACAAAAAACGGGGGCAAGCGGTTTAATTTCTGTTTTGTGATGAGTGGTTTTAAATCAAAAACAAAATTTATATCAGATCATTACAGTGTTTATATAACAAAGATGTATGTAGCTCCTCATAAATTCTTTTTATGTTGTTATTTGTTTGTTGCTTATTATAAATATATTCATAGAATAAAAAGTGAAAAATTATAACAGCTGGATATTTTATTAAAACGAGTTAATTTGTTCAGGTAGTGCCTATATTACATCTTGCATTTTTTATTACAAGTTTGCTCTTATACTTTATCAAACGTTTACAATTTCAAAAACTTAACATTTCAAGCGGTACATGACCAAATAGCAATCAATGTCTGCTTCATGACGTCAATATTGCGGAGGCTACTCTAAGAATTATTTTTTTAAAGCATAATTAAGCGCAAATTTGTCAAGCCACATTACGTACTTAAATATTATCAGTTCTATAGTCGTTTACACAAATACAAAAAAAATATAATGAAACTGTCAATTGTGCATAATACTCGGACCCCTAATGAAATATCCCCACGACAGGATTGTACACAACTGGTATTAAAAATTTTATTAATATGATATTACATGTAAGTCTAGCGTACACCATTACAATAATCTATGTTTAACTAGAAACCTTAAATTGTATTGCCTCTACACAAAATCGGCACATTTCAATAAGTACAAAGTCACCGTATGTTACAAAATGGACATTTTATGTTTTAATCATCATAATGCAAACAATAACAAGCAATAATTGACATTAGATAATATTGGCAACAATATATACAATACGTTTCTAAAGACTCGAAACTTAGTAGAATAATTTATTTGTCTACACCTTTTTAACAAAATTCGGAGATGCGTAGAAATAGGAAAAACAACAATATGAACAAGTGCAACTGGTTCTTTTTTCCTTTACCTAGGATTGAATATTCTTTTACAAATGGATACGAAACGAGCTTTGTGATAATAATAATAATTTCTACATCTTAAAATAGGGATTAACTTCAAAGCGTACCTCTTCCAATCAAAATTGAAAAATTAACATAAAAATATGTGACGAATTGAAAAAGGAAAGACTGTTCTTGTCGTGAGGTCAAGAACGATTATAAAAACTCCAATTACATTCCACTATTTAATTTTTGTTTATCTAAATGTCCTGCGTGCTGTACTCTAGGGACGTCAAATTCATATGAACTACTATTACAGCACAGAAATTCCTAACATCCTGATTTACACAGAATATGCTAAGAAAAGGCAACATTGTGTTTATGGACAAAGAAATCCCATTTTGCAAAGAGGTTGCTAGAAAAACGCAGATTCAAAAATCTATTAGCCTAATATCATTATCGTCAAAATATAAGGTGACAAAGCTTTACTTATAAAATACAATTTGACATGCTACAAGGATTTGGTCCATTAAACTTTCTAATTAACAAAAAAGCTTTAATTAATAAGAAATTAAGCACCGTTAGAAAACAATTAGCTTAATGACTAGATAAATTATGAAAATACGAATAAAGCTTACAGTATTGTAGTTTTGAAAAATTAAATTAAAATTATAAGAAACAAAAATATAAGAATATAATTGTATGTACTTATATTATTGAAATACTAAAAATATATATATAATTACTTATTAGGCATCTAAATCTAAGGAGCAAAAGCGCCAAAATGTAAAAATTAATCACTAAATGTACTTTTCTTTCCGTATAACACAGAACTTTATCACCCGCCATACTCAAATGTCAAGAGTATATATAGTCCCGCCAAAAGTTATGAATTTTAACACATTGTCATTGTGAATTTTAGAAATTTTATGTGTACATAGACTAGACAAATTGCAATATCATGCATTTAAATGTTTTTCACATGATAAATTCTCACATCTTATCAATCATGTGCAGTATGAAAAATATGTGTAAATGCTATATTTTACGTAAAATATCTAACTGAAAATTTCGCCTCTTAAAAATGTGAAAAAAAAATTGTATAACGGAGAATTTGATTGGAATCGACTATACTAGAAAGGTGCTTTACCCCAACACAATAGCCCATTTTCTATATCGTTGTGAAAGTAACGATTGTTAATAAATAAAAATCTTATTAGAAAGACAGTCATCTGTTAGAGTTTTGCGAAAAGCGTATTTAAATTTGTTACATAAAATGTTGGTTATACTGTATACATCGATACATCCTTGTTTATATGCGAGCTGGATAAAATCTATGGCAAGGCAAGAACTTTAATAAAAATTACTAAGTATATCCTATAATATTCTAGTACTTTACAATTAAAATTAATGACAATAATAATTGACAATATCAGTTGATATAATTGAAATAATGATCAAAATAAATTACTTAATACAGAATTAAATAACTATATAAAAATTGTAACACAAAGTACACATGGTACATATATTACCAATTAAACAACTAGCATTACTAAATTAATTTGTGCAAAAGTCATCACAAAGAAACAACGTTTCTTTGACGAATTGTGTATTACAGCACAGATTACACTAATATTTTAAGTGTTTAAATTAAATAATAATGTAAAGTAAAAAAATTAAGTACTTAACTACTGATAAGCCGTAATTAATAAAAATAAATGCAATATATAAATTTTAATAAATAACATTAACATTAATGAAAACAAGGAATGTTTTATTTAGCAAAATAAATTAATCTAAAATAAATTATTTCAGTTAGGCTTTTTTCAGGTTATGATAAATATTAAAGCGAAATTACTCTAAAATAATACTCCATTCTTTAAGAAAAAGTTCAACCGACAATAAATAAAACTGAACACCAGATTTATACAAAAATTTACAAGTTGCAAAACCAATCTTTTTCCCTCCATTCGGAGAACTTTTATTTTTAATATTTACGTCAACAACTTCGACGTAACCATTTACGAAAAAAAGAAAAAAAAAGTCTTTTGAAAATCGCGCATGGACGCGTGAAACTTCAAACTTCCTCCTTGATTAACAGCCAAGAGACAACTTACAAAATGTTTTCAAGTAAACATCTGGTCTTATTACAACTGAAAGTTATCTAGTAAAGCATTTATTAATGAAGCGTTAAGCGTTATTCTTTAAGACTAGATCTAAAGCGCAAGAACCATGGCACGCACTCATTTGCACAACCAATGCTCACATGAATAATTAAAAGCATTTTCCAATAATAAATTTCAGTGAATGATACAAATAAAATTTAACGGAATATTAGAGATGTTGGAATACATCGATTGCTATTGCTATGCTGCTACGACTAATGCCGCGATCCCGCACGAGTTCGATTGTTGATTAGTGGGAACAATACCCTTATCGAATTTTTACTTAAGCTAGTTTGTAGCTACAAAACAAGTCGTGAAGCTATGTGCCATCGATCTCATTACCTGAATATCCATAGCAACATACTATTATTAAACATTTTTTTTACATACAAATTCTTTTGCATAAAGTTTAAAAGACGCTAAAACCGATTCGATTGTATAGAGGTTCCACATTATAATAATTCGAGTATTTTTTTTAATAATTGACTAGCCCCAGACAGTGAATCTTGGTAGGTTCCACCACAACTCATAGTTGTATAAACAGGCCCTAATATGCATTACATTTTGTTTTCAATTTGGTGAATCGATGTATAACTTAAAAAGAAAATAATAATAGTAAAATCTAATTTAAAATAAAGAATTAGCACAGATTGGTCACTCAAGTGTTAATATCATAAAAAGTTAGAAAAGAATAAATGTGAAACGAACAATAATTAATTTTTCTTAAATTCAAATATAAATTCATCTTAAATAAATAACTGGTTACGACAATTACGGCAAAACAACGATAAATTCAAATAAAAAAAATAATTGAACCACTATTGTCTTTGAAATTAAGTGTAAATATCCTAAAGATATAAAAAATAATGTTACCACTTTATGAATATAAAATTTAATTGCTATATTACTATCCTACAATGAATCAATACAGTCCATATCACCATACACCACAAATAAAAAAAATTGGGTATGTGTAATATATAGAAATATGCTTGCGTTGAAAACAATGACAATGTAAAATATGCTTGCGCGAAATTTGTGCGTAAACTAAGCGTAGATATACAAGTACTTCATGTATGTGTTTTATAGTATATAACATATCCAAAAATGCTTCCGTCAAATCGTTTAAAAATGGTTCAGAATGCGTTTATTTACTTTTGGCTTTATTATATTGGCATCTTTCGAGGAGCTATGGTATATGTTGGATATTTACATATGCAGTTTAAATGAAAAAGAGATTCCCAGAAAATGGCACTATATAGCCTCAAAAGATTTCATCCATCTTAAACTGTTTTTTCGTTAATAAAATATAGTAAAGATAGCCTGACTGTTTTGCACAGGCTATTTGTACTTTCCAATAAACTACAAATACTAATGCTTTTGCAATTTCAGTCTGTCGAGATGATAACTAAGAGAGTAAATCGAAAATTGTAATTAATTTTTCGAATAACAGTCTCAGACATGTGAAAAGATCTATTATGTAAATGAGTTTAAAAATAAATTCTAAAGTATAAAGGGATCACGATATTTGACGATTATTGCAAAATAATAAGGCCACGTTTGAGTTCTGATAGAATCAAAAAAGCTCCACGACTTTCCTCTTCAAATATTCTTTAAGCGGTGTGTAGTAGTGGTGTCGGAGGGAGATGATCTCCGGCTTACGTTTGAGTGGTCGGAGCGGTGGCCAGTCGGTTTCGAAGAGCAAGAGAGCGGTGAGGGCCAGCGACAGCCACACGAAGAGAAACGAGGGCACAAATGCTCGGAGCAAGCTGAAGGGGCGGGGCGGCGGTTGCAGTGCCGGCCGTGCCCACTCGTCCGCGTGGGACCCGTGGGTAGCGTGCGTCGCGTGCGTGGCGTGCGTGGCGGCAGACTCCGTGGACGAATGCTCGAACAGGTCCCGAGCCCCATACTCCGGGCAAACAGCTGCAACAAAAGGTAATCAACGTGTTACTTGTCTATGAAATTATTTAACACTAATCATACCAACAATTTTCATAGGGTTAAAATGTCCCGACGTGGTAAACAATGGTATACGACGGTATTACTTAAAATAAACTAAACAAAAAAAATACAAAAATAGCATAAGAACAGTAGATTCAATAAGTCAATAAAAGTCAAAGTTTAACGTAGAGAAGTAAAAAATTATTCGTGTATTATCAATGCAAAAGTTTAAAATGGGTCATTTGACCCTTTATGGCAGTGGTTCCCAAACTTATTTTGTCTACTGCCCACTTTGAGAATAAATATTTTTTTAGCGCCCCCATTTTTT
>DWQX01004634.1:0-14595 GCA_018245475.1 Pharmacophagus antenor
TAACTTTTGGAGTTTTATTCAATATTGTAATTTTTTCAAGGTGGTCTCAAACTTTTGGCCGGCAGTGTACATATATGCGTATAAAAATACGAACGAAATCTATCAAATAGTATTATATTCGATTGTTTTAATATAGCATTTGTAAAAGATGACAATAAAATATTGCTCATTACACATACAGTAACCGTGTTTCTCTTCATATAATCAATATCAGACAAAAAGTTTTAATTTATTATATTCAAAAGCAATATTTATAGAACATCTTTTTCAAAGAGAATGCTAAAAATATACTAAAATTAAATCGAAACCATATCCAAAAATAATTTTTATACAACCGTTATTTTTTATGTTGACTTCATTTATTATATCTGGGAAAACGCTTTGAAAAATGTATCTGCAAAATTTAAACTGGGTAAATCTTAATAAATTACACAATATATAAAAATTCAAAGGTATTACTATTTCAACCAACATGTCTTTATTCTAACCTCCGATTTATTTCCCTCTTGAAACCGACGTGTTCGTTTCATTTTAAATTACCAGTTAAAAAACTGATTGACCTTCCTTCCTCAACGGACTGGACTCATCATATTCGGCTCGGGTAAATTCAATTTATATTATCTTCTACCGAGCTGAAAAAAAATGAGAAGTGATTTTTTTTCGAACAGTAAATCTCATGCCAAAAGAAATCTTACAATGCGGCTTTAATCAGCTTTTATGGAGAAATGTAATACAAACCGTTTAACTAACATTATACTTATTTTATGCAGCAATTTACGAGTACACCTTGTCAGTAACAAATAGCCAACAAGATTTAAATCAACAAAATTAATTTGGTTCGGAATAAAGAATGAATTAATTCATTTAAAAAATAATAAGATTAATAGAATAAAGCGTTTTTATAATATCTATTTTTAATGCAGTAACATTAAATGTGAGATTAAACGAAATTTATTCTTGTTTAACTCTTCTATTATAATTACTATGCTAATAATTTTTCAAATATAAGGGCCGTTAGAACTGATGAATAAAGAGTTTTGGAAATTAAGTCAAATTTATGCATAAACTTTGTATTGTACACCGAACATTCGAGTCACAAGTGCGTCGGAACACCTGGCTTATTGTTTTTATAACTTACCATTAATTATGCTTCGTGATACATAATTCTTTAATACTATACTCTTACTTATAAAAACATCTTATATGTGTAAATAACAATGTTTCTAATGTAATTTAGTTAAATATCGTAAAATAACCTAATTCAATTTACGGTTAGTCAATTAAGTAAAATAGCATTTTACGTAAAAGATTCATCATATTAATGAGCTTATAGATGCCCACAGCTGGACAAAGGCTTGCTTAAAAATCGCCAACAACGATCGACCGTACCATGCCCGCATAGAGCGGCATCCCGCGACCTTCATCTGCTTGTAAGTCCATATTGTGGGGTGCCTATCAATGTCGTTGGTCGGTCCTTCGACTAGTGAGCCCTGCCCATTATAAAGTAAGAATCCTTTACATTATATGGTAGTATGAGTAAACAATAACTAAATACGTATTGTTTTAGATATATTCGATGAACGAGAAAAAAAAGTTCATATTACCATAAAAATAATGTACAGCCAAAAAATAATTACCAAAATTTAAACTAGAATTTTAATTAGTTTAGATATCGATCGTCTTCAATACATACCGAATAAAATGATTAACAGTAAATAAACATAACCGATAAAAATTTATAGCCATTGTAATTGTAATATGAGAGATAACGTTACACTGACCCTGATAACTGATCACGGTTGACGTAAGGCATTAATTGACTCAGAGTCAAGCGAGTGCGTGCGTAATTATGTTACTAGCCAGGGGCTACGTGTCGACAACGTCGAGCTACAGGCCAGCTACACCCGTAGCATTCATCTACGTCAACATTAATAACATTAATTATATGCAAATCGCATTACCTCCAGAATTAATGCCTGGAAAGTTCAGTTTATTTCCTTTATAGGGATCTCAAATATTACTAATTTAAAATAGCCCGCTTTGAAGATTTCGTTCTGAACAGTAAACACTTAGTATCGTACTAAGAAAAAATATCAAAATTATCTTTTTTATCATTTCTCATCTAACGATTCACCTCTATTACATCTGATATTAGGTGACAATGGGCTCGTTTATTGTGACGCGTGTTCGCTCAGAATATTTCTGGCTCTCACATGTATGATTGACAGAACACAGCAATTTTGGTATACTGGCATTTTGAAATTGATGGTGATAGCTAGCCAGGCGGATTCGAAAAATTCTGCCACCATCTAGACTTAATGGCAATCAGTAAACCACTGCGCGATGGAGGCTGTCAAAAAAATCTAAATACCAATGCAATGTCTGTTCATGACACCAAAAAGTAGCTAGTTAATTCTTGTCAAATGTTTTGAAAAAAACTCCCAACCTCTAGAAATTTTTAATTTATAATTTTGTTACACTATAAATTAAATTTTCTAATAACATTTTTACAACATTTTGTGCTAACGTTTACCTGAAAGTTTCATCGTATTGTGGTCCAATATTAAGAGATAGGAATAATCTTTTAAATTTTGGTAAAAAAAGCCCCGTGGTTTATTTAGAATTTAAATTTATCGATTCATTAAAAGTATGCGCATAAATTTGATTTGACCTGATACAATTTAATGTCACAAGTTTTAGAATTTTTTTTACCACTGGATATAAATCTATTGTGTTTTACGCAATGTAGTTTTGTGTTATAATAGTGATTCAAAGATATTATTACACACCAAGATGGATAAGAGGTTATCATAACCAAAGTATTATATAATATATATTATTTTAACAATAAAAATATAAAATGCTAACCATTTTTATAATGGGTTCTCATACATATTAAGACTTAACCCCACTTCCAAAAGACCTTTGACAAAACAAAAATGGTATAGCATTACGTCAAAGTAATTGCCCTCTTTGTATTTACTTAGGCTTATTGAATACTGAGCCCGTTATCTATAATTACTTTGCAGACCCTCTCGGCCTGTCTGATCCTTTCAAGGTCACTATAGCTACCATTCGTCTCTCTAAAGAGTAATCTAACTTATTTCTGCCTAGTTTAGGAAGTTGTCAACATCTCGGTATAAAAAAGCGGAAAATAAGAATCATAAAAACTTCGTATTTATGACCTTTTTTAATAGAAAATCAATTTTTATTAATTAGTGTATTAATTATGAAAAAAAAATCTCTAATATAAAAGTAATAATACATGTTAACTATGATATATATGTACACTGCATGGAGGGCTATGGTGTTGGCGGACGCAATCGTCGCTTTTATATTACAGACGTCGAAAGACTAAAGCAACAGCTTATGTATCGTATCGTTTGACAACACAATAGTATAACCAATTATTTCTTTCGTGTAGGTAGAGGACCATCGACAATTTACCGGAGGATCACCTATTTTTACACTTCTCTGTGAAACCCATATTAGTTACAAAGTACTATTATGCGGTACGAAAGAAGAAATAACGAATTTTTCTATTGTCTAAATCTGACAGATGTCATAAAAAGTCTACTCTTTAAGAATTAATGTTTCTGCATTACTTTTCAAAAGTAACGACTATATAAGAAAATTCTCTATTGCTGCGAATTCACAATTATTTTCGTTTAAATAAAAACCTTAAGTCTGTGAACACACGGCTTATTTCACTGTTTAGGTTTCGTGATTATACATCCCATTCATATGTGATTGACACTTGCGATAAACTTATTGCTGACTGATCTCTTTGTAGCTAATTTATGCGCCGTCTACGAGTGAAAATACTACAAAGGCCATCGTGAATGTCATTTTGTTTATTAATGATGTCTAGAAACTTAAGTTATGATATAACATGATTTTTTAACCAATCTTCGGTTACAAAAAAATCATTCACTCTATGTACTCACCAATACATTATAGATAATATATACATTTTTATTATTTTCAAGATTATGTTTTACGTATACATCCGAAATATGTAGCTACACAACTATGTACATTTAATTTCTTCTTGACTACTAATTTTAATGAATTTTCGCTGGACTGACTCTACAATTTAGGTAAGACTACCCAAATGAGTGGAAAAATAAATCGGGTCAAAATTTCTAATTAAAATGTTAATGAAATTAAAAAGTACAAATAAAGCTCCGTTGTGTCTTATTAAACATAAAATAGGTATTTATACTTTGTATTTTAATTCTTAAAGAGATAAAATACGAAAAATACACCTATAGGTAGAATAGATCGTATTTATACACTATATGAACATTATGAATTACATGAAAGCTTAATTTCTTTAATCCTAGTTTCAAGAAAATAAAAAATGGGTATGAAGGACAAAAAAAAGATGAAATCATTTGAAATCTACAGTTTGCCTTACGTATTTCGAAATTGAATTTAAAATAAAATAATTCATCATACATTTAATAAGGCAATATAATTGCGCTCCGCTCTTGCCTAAAACGTCTCGGATTTAAAAGTAAAACTCTTTGGTAAGTAAAAAGTATTTTAACTGTCTATTCTCCGCACGTATTTGAAAAGCTGAGTGTTGGATATTCATTGCGTTCCTTTTGTTACGGATCGATTTCGTATAAATACAATCCATGAGTGAAAAGCCTCAAGGCAAATGTATCAAAGCAAAGTGTGCTGAGATATTCATGCAAATCTCGTGAGTTATTGGTGGAGTATTTTTAATCTACGTGTTCAGAATTGATTGAAATCGTTGACACAATAGCGTTTATAGCTTATTGGCTTTAATCCGACGTTTGAATTATTATTTACATTATATCAATAATATTACTAAATTTGGTAGCCTCACTTATATAATATATAAAATTATAATATTTATCTGTTGTTCGTTATGTTTATTTACGTTATACCTACTCTGATATATCTATTACCTACAAAGGATTTATAAAAAGGCTTAAAAGACTTTTCGTTTAAATATATTCAACAGCCGATAAAGATTTTCTACATCTCGGTGCTGTAAAAGACACTTTGTATTCTTTCTAACGTATTGTTAACAATTGACTTTAATAGGTTAGTTGAACAGAAGCATAATTGAATCTTAAAACAAAAAGAAACAAATTTATATCAGTAATCTACTATGCACATGAATTCGGTGTAAAAATATACCGTTGTATTACATCTTCATTCAAGTTCATTCTAATACCATTAGCATAATAAAATCATGATATAGAATTACTAGGTTTTGTATAAATTAAAAGTAACCTTCAAGTAAGATGTATTTTCACATCATTTACTTTTAAATATTTTTAAAGTTTGCGCGATTTACCTTTTTAGCCTGTGCTTTTTAAGGAAAAACAAATATTTCCTATCTTTAATGAAAATAATTAAGGTTACAATACAAATTTGTTTCCCACAAATGATATGACAATTTCTTTTTAAGTAAAAACGAAGAGTAGGTTTTTGGATCGACCTCGATTCTTTTAATGTATGAAAATACATAACAATTTACAGAAATTTGAGTTTCTTATGACAATTTTCACTTGTTAATTTGTAGTCAATCTTTCTGTTTCCTTTGTAGTTTCTCATTATCGATTAATATTTTTTTTTTGATTATAAATATTACTTTTTATCAATTATTGTAAATTTAAAGTTTTATAATAATTATTTATTTGGTTTTTCAATGATTGTAGGCAGAAATGTTATATAACTAAAATTTTCTTAGGCGTACCTTTGGCCCTTGGGTTAATAAGTAAAACAAGTAACAAACGAGAGCTTTCAGTATACCATGTATAATTTTATGCCCTTATGAAGGGAAGGTCATTAGGGTCCGTATTTACAGTGGCCCGGGATAAGGCTCGTTTAAATATATATATGGTAATTTTGGGGCTGATTTGGATATTTTTATTTTTTTAATATTTTTTTAGCCCATTTGTTTATTTGGTATTTAAAAAAACACTACATTCTTTTATTGTATGCGACATATAAGATATGTTGAATATTATCTATATCTTTAATAATATTATATCTTCAAGTTACAATTTATCATCGAGCTGACTTGCCCATTTTGTACAAAGTTTGAAGAAATTAAAAATATTAGATATTAACACTAGATTTACCGACATATTTTTTAGATGATCTTTTCGAACCTGTAGTAATTTTTTACATTATTGTATTCTTACTTATCCTGTTTTGCAATAAAATGTACAAAACAATGTTACTAGAGGCGGTATAAAAAAATGAAAAAGTCAAAGGCATATCAGTATACAAAACTTTGTATCTAAGGTTGATCCGTCAGAATTACTGGTCCGGTAAACCTGATGTTAAAAACAGATTGAACCACTAACCATATTACACAAATAACTAGTTTTAGATTCTACGGTGGTTAAATACTTATTATACGTGGGTGCAAAGATCAATCTAACGCAATACCACGCATCTGTGCTCCCGTTCACAGTAACGCGCTTCTCAAAGGACGTTATTATATCTGCACTAAGTGCGGATATCTAATACATTTTACTCCTAGCCTACTTCTACTCTGTTATAGGTTATAATCAACGATCATAAGATCTTCCCTTACTTAAAAAAATTAAGCTAATTTTCTTTTAACCTTCATTTTTTAAATTTTTAATATCAAATATATTCGTTACTTGCTTTAAAGTTCAGATCTTTTAAAATAAAACAATAATTAACATTTCACCTTTTTCCACAGTTGACTAGCAGGTGTTAAATATAATAAAAATTTAGAATTAGTGTTTTTCATTACGAGAAGTTATTATGTATTATTTTTTCATACAAGATTTGCATAAATATTGTTTAAATTTACAACAATGTTTTAAACAATCAAAATAATTTTTTGATACACTGATATTATTTTATTATTTCGTTTTTATTATTTTTGTTAATCTACTTTAAGGTAAAAATGACTGGTTTCTTTTTATTTCTAAATCAAGAAAATATCTCTATTTTTAAAGAAAATTTTTAAAAATTTTTAAAGTTTAGTGTCAAAGAAATTCCTTATTTTTTAAGCGTTCTGTAGCACAAAGAACAAACCATTGAAAGTATACACCGAGAGTGTTTTATAAAGAAAATAACACGTAGTGTTATACGTTTGACTTCCAAATACAAAAATAGGGCAGTTACAAATTTAACACGTTTCTCTGTGTGCCTGTCTACGGCATCGCGGCTAATATTTATTTAAAGCTGAAATTATCATTATTCATAATTAATAAAAAAAATGTGTGGAATCAGCGTTGGTCTTGAGATCTGTCGTACACCCAAATCCTTTCGATATTTATAAACCATGCTTATGGTGCCATTGTTATATTGTAGACGCCATGGCAAGACATCATGAAACGACGATATTACATACGAAGCTAGTACTAATGATTATTCATTATTTTCTCTTAATCCGAGGTAAGTAAAATCTAAAGTCTTCATCAATACAAAAGTAAGAGAAAAATAATAACACTTTTAAAAAGTTATAACGAAAAGGATGAAAATGAGAACCACAACCTCTGATATCGAGATTAACTTAATTAGAATATTATGTAAATTCGAAATCTCTTTGACTCGAGACTTTCGACTTTGGTTCTTTTGAGTATTTTATTACTTTTATTATATTCATTTAATATTTAGTAAATCTTTTGAATATATTATTAATTTTATATGTTCAAGAATATTTTATTCAATTCATGAATTATGTACATAAAGACTAGCAGATTTCGAAGTTCATTATATTAAGCTGTCAACGATAATTCACATCGGAACTTTTTGACTCATATACATATATCTAAGAACAGAATATGTTATTGCTAAACACCTGGAAAATAAACCAAAAATGTTTTTGTTTTATTATCCGTGCTATTACGATATTTAGTTTCTTCATGGATAATATATTTTCCTTTATTTATTACATTTTATATATTAACACGTTTCAATAAATGAGCATTTACTATTACAAAACAATAAAACATAATAATAAAATTAAATGACAGTAACTCGAACATGAACTATTTTCCAAATAATTACGTTAGTACGCCTTTATATAACTCGAAGTTATGTTTCTCTTCCTTCTAAAAGAACATAAAACTATTGTCTCTGATAGCAACCGCAATTTCCGTTATTTAAAAAATATGATACATAAAAATAATACAGTATTTACTCTGCAATCTGGAGTTTGATGTCCACAATATGTAAATTATAATGATTTATAGATATATAAAATTCAAAGTCCGTTCTACATAAAAGGTTCTCTGACTGACCTGTATATTAACGCACAGCCTAAACCGCTGATCTTAGAGACTATGATAATTTGAAGGTGTTTTTTTATCGGTTACGGACTAACACTTGACCTCGATTTCATTTAGTATTAAGTGACAATGACGCCTTAGATAGTAAAGCATGTTCGGCCAGATAACATCTGGCTCTTACGTATATGAACACCGGAACATAGCAATGCTGTTATGGCGGCAGATTGTTATTGAGGCTGGTAGATAGCTAGGTGGGTTTGAAAAACCCTATCACCATCCAGACTCCATTACTCTTATGGCCCGGAAATCAAACCCGGGACATCCACGGTACAAGGCAAGCATGTGTACCCCGCGCGATGGAGGCAGTCAAAAATGTATTCTTTGTGATGTGTCGATGTAATTTTGGGGCTTCTGATCAAAAAACTGCGACAAGTGGTTTTGGCAGTCCTCTGGTGATGTTAACCTGATACTGCCTAAGGAATTCTGCAGAGACTAAAACAAGTGAAAATGCAAGGTCAGGACTATACGACGGATGCATTAACACCTCCCAGCCAAACTCTCGTAATTTTTGCTGAGTGGCTAAAGATGTGTGAGGTCTAGCGTTACCATGGTGAAAAACTACACTCCTTCTGTTGATTAATTCCGGTCGCTTTCTCTCAACTTTTTGCCTTAATCTCATCGGTTGTTCTCAGTACAGTTCTGAATCGATGATTCTGTCAGGCGGTAACAGCTCATAATAAATAATGCCTTTCCAATTCCACCATACACACAACATTACCTTGTTACGAGTTAACTCGGGTTTCGTCAGTCTATGAAGCCTGACCGGCCTTTGACCACGATCTTTTTCAAACGTTCTTGTCGTACGTGATCCACTTTTCATCACCAGTTATCAGCTTCATCAAAAATGGATCGATTTCATTACGTCGTAATAAAGATTCACAAATCAATACACGGTTCATTAGGTTTCTTTCAATGATCTCATGAGGCACCTGAATATCGAGCTTTTTCGTGCATCCAGCTTTTTTCAAATGCGCCAAAACCGTTTTGTGGTCAATTCCTAGCTCTCCAGCTACATCGTAACTACTAATATCCGATCTAGCTCCACTTCAAAAATAACATCAATTTTGTCCCTAACAGAGTAACCAGAGCGACGTGCATCTTTGATATCAAAATTTCTGGATTGAAAACGCTTAAACCAAATTTGCGTTACTCTCAGTGATATTGCATTAGGTCGATAAATATCACAATTTTTTTTCACGGGTTGTGTTGCTTTTTACCTTTTTTGTAGTAAAATTTTAAAATGTATCGAATTTCTTCATTAGATTCACACATTTTAACAAATATAAAAACAAATGAAAATCACACGTTTTTCTAATTTTAATTTGGAATTGTCATCTTTAAAATTAAAACTTTTTAATGATACCAAAACCAGCCAGATATATATGGTATAGCCAAAGAGATTTTATTTCAAGTTCATAAATACTATGTGCGCAAAGACTTTTCCCCCAACCTATTAATCTAAAATTTTGATCAAACATATTATGTTTTTTTTTAAATATTTATCTCATAAATTTTATATCTAATTTTTAACATTAATAAAAATAGGTACTTTTAAACATTGGTAGTTGTAATGTGAATTAAAAATATCTCGCCCAGAGAAGAGAATAAATGATGGCTTGTTAATGAATACGGTGAATTAGTTTTGATAGTTTTTTTTATGTTATATTGAAACCTACTTTGTATGAAAATATCCACATTATAAAAAAAATATTCGATCATTATTGCATGTAGTTTTATGTTATTCGAATAGCATACCTAGGACAAAATTGACTAGTAAGTTCAAATTAGTTATAAAAATTACATAGCCAATTAAGATTACTTTATAGTATGGTAATTGATAAGTATTGATGTTTATTAAAAAAGTAGTAATAGAACAAGTCATCTGTTATAAAAAAAAACTAAAAGGGCAATATTTTAATCATACTTCAGCGTAGGTTATGAGGGGGTGGTGTCTGGAACATCCGAACAACTCCACAACTTTCACGTTGTATTTCATGAAACTCTATCCAAGTGTCATGTCCTGTTTAAACCATCTCTATTTACGAAGAACTATTTACAGTGAGTTAGTGGAATTAAATTAATAGAACTCTAATATAGGTACCTATTTTTTTCTCTTTTAATGTATTTTTTCTCATTTAACATATGACGTCATTATTATCCGATCTAAAAGTTCAAAGTGAATTGAAAGCAAGAAACCCGCCAGCACTATACTAATCTTTTTCATAGATAAATATCTACATTTATCCACTCTTGTAAAGGTAAAAATGAAATTAAGGAATGTAAGCACTTATAATTATGTCTTTAGCTCACTACGGTAAATCTAAAAGTTTCAAATCCAGCTTTTATCGCAGTAAGCTTAAGTGCGGCCACCGAGATTTACCACTTACTCTAGAAAGACCAAGTAAAATGATAGTTTTAAAACTAATTATTATGGTGTACAGTTTTAAATGATATTTTGATAACAATAATACCTGATTATAGACAGAAAATATTGGAAAAGATTTAGCAGAATAATGAAATAAACATGGACAAATGAAAAGCTGTTGTACGAGTACGTACGTACGTACGTATGGTCCATATTCATTTCTACTTTGTGTGACAGGCTTGATATTAACTTTACATATCGAGAAATAATACAACCACCCTGTAACACACATACTCGCTCGCATCGAGTAACAATGGCTTAATATCACACGTCGCAGGTAAACCACAAATTGCACTATTCCTCTTTCATTCCACAGATCATAATAGTAAACATATTGTTGATTAAAACTGGTATAAAATAACTAAAAAATATTGACTTATCCTGGGCAACTATATTTTCAACCATATAATTCCATAACAAAAAAATAACATAACGTAACGACTTTTATTAATATCAGTTCTCTCTTTACATACCATGTAATATGGGACTATTAAAAATAAGGAAATCCTTGCCTATCATAGAAGGCGGCTAAAAGGGTCATCGGGTTTGCGAGTTTTGAGGCTGGGAGCCCTTATCAACCGCTAAGTGAGGCTGGGAACAAACGACAAACAGAATGGTCTCGTGTTTGCCGTAGCACAGTGAGTTCTTTCGAGAGGGTCATCTCTGCGACAAGTGCAATTTTATACTAGTTACACATTCATATCAATCTCTATATAGATGCAGCATATCTCTAAACCGGTTTTATACTCAACTACGAATGTACGCTTACTCGTATATCGACACTTCTTATCTACCTGATCGTTTTCATGTCTTGCATTACATTACTTGTTGTTTTCCTCCGTTTCATTCGGTTTCTACAATCACAGATTGCTGTGGTATTCGGGTCCGTGACCTAGTCATACAAACGCCTTGATTATAAGTTTAGATAACGTTGGGTCTTATTTCATCGATCTTTCTCACAAAAAACTAGATTGTTACATACTATATAATCGATATAGGCAAACCACCATTTTTGAGCCTCAATAATTTCTATGCCTACTTAAAACAATATATATTTATTTATAGGGATATTTAGCGGAAAATCTCCGTCCTTAAAAAACAGTCTGATTTTATATTCATGTGATATTGATATCAAAGGTGAAACGGTATTTGATTTCCTATACAATGTGCATAGATTTAAACGATGTTTATTTTTAGCACACGTACAAGGTTGTATTAGTATATGACTTTGATACATTTTTAACAACTCTTTGATGTTTGAAGCAGTCTGTAAATTAGAAACTTCGATTTTTTTCATAATATGCACATTCGGCCCTACCTAAAAATATAACTTGTCGAAGATATATCCAAAAGTTGTATTTGATAATACAAATGTCAAAACCAAATATAATATAACTATAACTACCAAAATTCTAAAATATTCCGTTTTTCAACTATCGTCATCTCTTTGGCGCAAATTGTAATGTTTAAAACAAATGAAACGAGAGTTTCAATTGTACAGATACAAATTTTATTGATGTTATTAAAGTGTAAAACGTATCAGCGGGGGATTACTTTTAGTATTATTAAGTCGCAATTTTAATTTAGAATATTTTTCCTTTTATGATAACATTAAACGAATAATTGAAGGATACCTAACTACTACTTATATTTCTATTTTGATTGACAGTTCAATATGGCCAATGATGTTAAGGAAACAATATTATTATATTGTCTTCTTGTACAACAATTTAGAGGGCATGTTAGAATACTACAATTACGTTAATGTAAATCATAAGTTCGAGCGTTACTTCACGGAACTCTAAGATTCAATAATAAAAAAAATAAAAAAAATTTGTTTCATTGATTTGCTAACTTATTAAGACCAAGACTTATCCTGAGCAATACATATTTTTTCTTTTTAAGTAATATTTTCGTTAACAAAAGCGGCAGAAACAAAAAGTAAAAAGACATTTGGTTGGAAACAATCGGACCATTACGAATACCGCTGGGAATTCAATACACGTATCGCATTGTTTCTTTATGTATCGTCATTCGCTTGAAATTTATTCCCGTTCTTCATAGTTACTTCATTTTCATCCTTTTTAATTCTTTATTTTCTAAAAAATATATTTATCGAAACTATACATCTTTCTTTTATTTTGATGTTACTAATATTTAGTTCCAGCTTTAAAGTTACAAATTCATAACTATATTTACCTAAACTAGATTGTGGTTAGGTTACAATGTTACATAGGACGACAATATCAAAACTAATTTCAATCTTTTTCAATCAACTAACTATGTATTGCTTTGTGTTCCAATAAATATACTAAATGCTATTATTTTAGTCCGAATATACGGAAACTTTTACCTCTTTTAAAAAAAACTGAATACTCATAATCAACTTGAATATATGAGGTCCGTTCTTTTTGTATAAGTAAGATAAAAAGTAGAAAAAGCTCTCGAATGGCGACCGCGTGCTGGCAAACGCAGAGTAGGCAAACCTCCCACAAAATGGATCGGCGACATGAACAAAGTTGCTGGGACAGACTGGATGAGAAAAGCGCAGTGACGTTCGTCGTGGCGATCCTTGGGGGAGGCTTTTGTTCTGCAGTGGACGTGTTTTGCCTGACATGTTGATTCTAGATATTTATAATGCGTTTCACACTACTTATGGACAGATAGACATTGAAGATATCCATAAAAGTATTTAATATAAAGTGGAATCTAAAATGAATCATAAAAAGCTACGGTATAAGAAAGAAGCTCGTAAAAAGCAAAAGACGTCCGTGCTCTTTCAAAGTACATTACGAGAAATTCTAAGCTTCAGTACTGAGATCTATTTATTTATTCTATTTCTTTTTATTATAAAATAAACAAAACAAAGAAGTTTTATTTTTTAAAATATCTATTGATGTACCAGCTATGGTTTATTATCCGTTAAGTATTATTAAGATATGCAGTATTTTGCAAAATCAATACTTAAGCGATTTTGAAAAAAATCTTTTATATGTTTATGGGACAAAATAAAGTAATGTATAACCTGATCATTTTACAACTTTGCTTCGCCTTCTTTTTTGAGGCCTTACTCCATCTGGTAGACATACAAAGCAACTATTTCACAATTTTATTTTACTCGAAATCCTTTCACTAACGAATTCAATTCTTGAAGACTTGAAGTTATAAAATACAACAATAAAATATAAATCTTGGATAGTTCACAAAAAAATAATACATCGAGCGGCGGAGATAGTAACATTCAAAGTGAACAATTAATTAATTGCGTCCAATTTAAAGAATTTTTATTAAAGTTGAAGCGTATTGTGATGTGTGAAGATAATTTAGAAGAGAAAATTTTAGCCATTTTTAAAATAATAATCGAAGAGTGTAAAAAGTTATTGGTGAATTTAATTTTTAAAGGAAGTCTTTCGGACACTTTGTTTAGTTTTATTTATTATTATCGAATATGTATTTTACCGTTAATATATTACAGTGGAATTCACAAAGTTTGCGACCAAAGTTATCACCATTTGCCCAACTTTTAGACCAAGAGCACATTGTGTGTGTGTTGTCATTGTGAGTGATCATTACAGAAACATGGTTAAATAGAGAATATAAGTTAAATATTTCGGGGTACAATACATATATGGCTGATCGGTCTGATTCTTATGGAGGAGTTGCAATTTTTATTCATAAATCTATTCAAAGTCATGTCTATCCAACTAATGTTAGTAATGCAGATCATTAGGAGTATATTTACAAATTTAAAAAATTTCATCATAAAGGAATTTGATATAGGACAATACAAGGAGAGCCGCCTCGTACACCCTGGTTTCTGAAATGTGAGATGGGCAGGACATATGTAAACCT
>DWQX01004635.1:0-14589 GCA_018245475.1 Pharmacophagus antenor
CCGTGGAACGTATGTTGTTACGGCAACAGATTGACATTGCGGACATTGAGGATTTATGATTGGGAGCTAGCCACATGAGTTCAAACAAACTATCATCATCTAAACTCCACTGGAATCATGCGGCCCCGGAATCAAATGATAAACCTATCCATAACAATGACGCTGCTTTAAATGTTTTAAATGCCTGCGATACAAAATGTTGACTTTGGTTACCCCACTTTCAATTTTACTAAACGTTCAAACCTGTACACGGTAATCTCTGCACCTTTGCACGTTTCCGGTTACAACCTATGCACGCTTAAAATATAGCATATAAGTTTGTAGTGACATTAAGGGCATGTGATTTTTATTCTGAAGATCTAAAGAATCTACTGGGTGTCCCATAAGTCTTTGAAGAAAAAACAAATATAAAAAAAACTATGTACAATATGAAATTTTTATTTATCGTTTAGTAAACATAAAAGAGGAATTATTTTTTTAAAAATCACTTCACTTAAATGTGCTCCATTTCGTTCTTGGCACTCCTGTAAAGGACAACTAAAATTTTCTATAACTGCCCGGCAAGTACGCTCTGAAATGTTTGACATTTCTCGCCGGATATTTTCTTTTAGTTTATCAGCTGACCGTGGATTTGTTTCGTAGACTTTAGACTTAAGATAACCCTATAAGAAAAAGTTCATTGGACTCAAATTCGGGCTACGTGAGAGTCAGGGAATGTCTCCTCTTCGAGATATCACTTTGTCAGGGAAAAGTTAACGGTCGACGGGCATAGTAGTGTTAGAGGTATGGGGAGTTACACCATCTTGTTGAAACCAGGTCCGGGTATTGAAACTTGGAAAATTCTGTAACGTTGGTGTAAAAATATCCTCGATCATTGCCACATATCGCTCCGAAGTACGAGTAACCACATGTCCATGTTCGTTCGTAAAAAGTATGGGCCTATGATGCCATGCGCTGACATGGCCGCCCAAACTGTTACTTTAGGGTTATGTGAGGGCCTTTGATGTTTGCGACGTGGGTTAACGCTACTCCAGTAGGGATATTTTGCCTATTGACATGGCCGTTGATGTGAAAGTGAGCCCCATTAGAAAATAACACGTTGTTAAACGAAGTAAAGCGGTTCATTTCAATCACGCTATTAAGTCTATTGGTAGAATAAATATCTTTTAATTCTTGTACTAACTGAATTTTGTCTGGATGAAATTTCTTATCATTCTTTAAAATGCGCTGTAAAGTCGATCTTGATATATTTAATACACTGGAACGCTTACGAATGGATTGAGTAGGATTTTCACAGACTGACTCTTGCACTACGTCGATGTTTCCTTCCGTCCGTGATGTTCTTGCTCGGCCCGATCTTGTTAATACCAATGTAGAGCCAGTCTCCTCGAACTTTTGGACCCGATTCTTAATCGTTTGAATACTAGAACAGTCATTAAACGTGCGTAAATTGCGATACTCTCCAAATTTACGACGCGCAATGGTGGCCGAATCATTGTTGCGATAAAAATCAAGCACACAAAATGCGCGGTCCGCTCACGTGAAACGCTCCATGGCGACCGAATCCCGAAAAACCGTTGATGCAGCCCCCGTACTCTGTCCGCCATTCCGGCGCGCCATTAGAATTTTATTCAAAATTTATATTCCAAAGGATTTATGGGACCCCTTGTGTTATAATAAATTTATTGATAAATAAATCCCAACGTTTTGCGAAATGCATTTAATGCCAAAAAAAGTACATTGTCGCCAAGATTATATGGAAATTTAAACGTTTAGATAGGAATTTCTTTGGTACGTCGTGCACTCTGTATCGTTAAAATTTGACTGCAATAAAAAAAAATCAAACCTCCATCAGTCAACAGTTCGCAGAGAAAGGTGGTGAAGGAAGGAGAAGGTGGAGGGGGGAGGGGAGTTCTGAACTGTCAGTAATTAAACGATTGACGATTAAATGCGATTGGACAGATGCTAGTTAACAAAGAAGTTTAGAGTTTTTCTTCGGAAAATTAACGAATACTAACATAATTCGATTCTAGAGGGTAGATGTTTTATAGCGAGGTTACAACGTTGCAATTTTTTTTATTAATATATATTCATGTATGTAACAAGTGAAAAAAAAAGATAAAAAAAACAACACAAACCACAGTTCTATTTAGTGGGTGACGAAATTTTATTGGTAGTTAAAAATTAATAAATGGTTGAAAGGAGAAATTCATTATTAGAAATAGCAACACATTGTAAATTAATAGTTCGTATATCAAATCCAAAATGGTTTACACTCTACAGGTTGGTCCGAGATTTGTTTATGTAAATTTAAAATTCTTGTTATTGATTAACGAACACTATCACGGTCACGAGGTTAGAGTTGGACTGGGCAGTGACAGAAGTTTGTTACCGTAACAATTATGTCACTGTACAGAGGCCAACCCCCAGTTTGCGGTGCTGTTCCCTACCTATAGATTACCTTCAGAACCATATACTACAAAAAAATCCTGTATTATGTTACATTAAAATTATGTATTTTATTATATTAAAATTCTACTTTGGGTACGCCACAACCTCCACTTGATTGTCATAACGCCACCAAAATGCCTTTGGACCCGTTGCCATCTCAACGAGAAACTCCACCACTGGGTGGCAATATCGCCCTGTTGGCACCCATGCTTCAGAGGAATCCAATCTTCTCTTAAGTAGGCAAAAGAGCTTGCGGATCACGAACTAAAGTCAATCGTCGCCCGTAGACGGCCGCAACACTCGGCCAGTCGCGATTGCGTTGCCTTTAAAAATACAGTTGGATTTTTCTTCAAGGTCCACGTGTGTCACGGTCACGTCTATTGTGATGATCATAACCCATTACACAATCCTTACCAAAGCCCGTCCGTCGGAATGACGATACTGACCAATGCACGCTCAATATTCACACGGTGATGATAACGTCGATTCTAAGGTTAAACTCGGTCAATTTGCGATCCTAAACGATATTTAACCTGTTTTTACTTTAGTTATTAGAAAGTATACAAAAAATTGCCTATTGTACGACTCCAAAACATTGCTCACAAAGTTTCAGGAGATTATATTACATTATATTATGATTTTTAATGTATAAAAAAAAAACAAACTTAATTATATTCATAAGTGAAGTATACCATAAGATGACTTACCTTAAGACTGGCGTAATTCATATGAGTGTTCAATATTTAGATATTTTCATTAAAATATTAACCGTAGCCGTAGCGTAATAGTTTACGACTTTCCGTCATAACGTGCACGTCCCAGGCTCGATTACGGACCACAGTAGTAGACCTGGAACTGGTCTGGAAGGCGGTCGGGTCTTATGAACCCGCCTGGCTAGCTACCACCCTCAACGTCAAGCTGCCGCCATAACAGTGTTGCTGTGTTCTTACGAGGACGCTCTACCATTGTTACTTACCGTCACGTGACATCAAGGTCCAAGCATTATCCAAATTCCGATAGTAAAACATTTAAAATATAAGTTGTACAATACGTTCACACGATAAACTGATTCCATTTAATTTTTTTAAGTTTTACATGTAAAGTATAAAGTATACTAACATCTTTCCAGCGAAAATAATATTCGCCCAAAGTCTTTCTTCAGAATATTTCTGTTCATAGTTCCTGCTTTCCAAAGATCCAAGTGTGCTTTTTTACTTTAAATATACTGAAAATTTTAAATTAAAAGCTTCGTATCTACATGTTCTGTTTTATATAGAAAAAATGTTGAGTTCAGTTTTGACCATTTTGATTAATTAATTTTCTTTTGTTCTTTTTTCATTAGTCAATTCATTTCATTTAGCTACTTCTTTTATTACATCTTTTATTACTTGCCAGTTAGACAGAATTTAAGGTCAAAGGTCTTTATGATTTTCGCACGTGTGATTTTATGAGAAAACAATGTTATTTATTTGAAAGAGGTAGGATTTAAGAATTCAAAACCATAGCAAGTTTAAGCTTTTCGCAGGATTATTCATTTTGCGAGTTACAAAAGCAAATATTTAAAATAAATCATTATTACTGTTTTTAAAAAAAATAACATGTGTTTGTTATACATCTAGTAGAATAAATAAGAAAATTGTTTTACTTTCACTGTTTACATAACCAGAAGTTATATTTATATTATACTGATTATTAAAAAAAGATTAGTTAATATTTATTTAGCTTAATTTCGAATTTCGTATAATATAACCACAGATATTTTTTTATGGAAACAATAAGTAAATATCATAAATATAAGGTGACTTTGGATAACTTTGATTATACGTAAAAAAAGGAAGATGTTTTTTTTTTAATATACTCCTATATATTTGTAAACACATTTAAATTTACAATAAAAAAAATATTGAACCTGTCAAATAAGAATTAAAAAATTAAATTATTTTCTATTTCACTGGTAATAACAGTCTGTTTTACTTAAGAACAAAACGTCATTCCAAATGCGAGAAAATAACAAAGATGGCTGAAGAACAGGTGAGTACCAAAATATTGCATTTTTTACTACATATTAACAGGATTATGTTCAGATTTACAAAGATATACACTCTTTATTATAGTATATTACATATATTGAAATAAAATAATTTACATTAATTTATTCTCTATGTTTTATTACGTTAAAAATTTTGATATTTTCTATCGCGAATTGGACACACTAATTAAAGTATTTTAGTAATATTTTGTTTATAACTTAACTAAAATGGTATCTTTTATTTAATACTATTTTGTCAACAAGGTGGTAATTGTTAAATATACCGGCTCTTTGGTTATATTTTAAATCTGTGTTGACACAGACGTACCCTTGAAAGCATTCATCAAATGTCTGACATATTTTCGTCGTATATTATATTGCAATAACGATTTCCCTTTGATTTACTACTTCCAAGAGTTTGTCGGTAGATCACCTGATTTGTTTTATTTCTTATATAAACAATGTTATGCCCTTAAATGTCTTTTAAATAGTTTAACAAATATAATCAATAAATTATATGCATATTACAGTAGAATTTTATTTTGTTATATCCGTTGAAAATGTTACTGCTAGTTTCCATGGGACTATTTTGTACTTGATAAATAATGTGTGATAATACTTAGGGACTAATACTCCCATTATATTGGCTCTTTTTTTTTATTTTCACAAAATTGAGAATTAATACATTATGTGAGTTGGGTGTTTTGGGTTTACTATATTTTCAAGCAGAGTAATTGTGTCTCTGTTGTACTGGGGAAAATATAATAATTATTATAATTTAATACCGCCATTGCCCTTTTATTATGAGTTATGTAGACATATGGAAGGCAATCATATATTTGTTTTATATATTCTGCATATTAGGACAAAGATTTTAATCCTTTGTAATGTAAGCAAAGGATCAGAATAGTCAACTAAAGACAGTGTTTCCATCCAGATACAATGAGGAATTCTTTAATAAAAAGGTGAACATGTTTCTTTTAGATTAATACATTCTGCCATCATAAACTACAAGTCAGACTACTGGATGAAGATAATAATTTATAGAAATAATAAGTTTTAATTTTTTATTGGTTATAGAATAACACTTGACCTCAATGTCCCCTGATGTTAACTGATATTGACTCCATAGATTATAAAGTATGTTAACCCAGAATACTAATAGTTTTCATATGTATGACTGCTGGAACACAGCTATGTCGTTAAGGTGGCAATTCGACATTAAAAATGGTAGCTAGCCAAGCAAATATGTAAAACCCTACCACTATCCATATTCAAATAGTTATAGATAACAAATGTGAAAATAGACATGAAATGAACAAAGGTGTCACTTAGCATCACATGGTTGGTATATCAATTTAGAACTAAATAAATTTTTCCTATAAATTATTATCAAAATCTCATAACTTGCTTTCACATATAGAAGCTCTTACAATATAAATAACACAAGACATTGCTTTTTTTTTAAGTTTCAATAAATATTTAAATTATAATAATACAATAAATACATGTGTGATTGTTTTTGTTATGATTTATTTAAATTGAATTGATTTTGTTTAGAAATATACATATAATGATTTAGTGCATGTTCTTCCATCCACCATCATGTCTACAATTAACTTTTGTTTTTAAATGTTTATCTTTTTATATGGCATATGAGCCATTAAGAAGCCGCAAAGGCTTCATAATATAATGGTCAAGTCCAGATAACAAAAATAGAGGAGTTTAATGTTTTTCCACAAAAGGCTTCCAAATGATCGCACAATATATTCAGTATTATAAAAAAGCTGACTGAACTAGAAAAAATGGAAGTAATAAGTAAATCCTTTAAGAAGTTGAGGACGATGCACATTTTGCTATGTCACTCCATCTGGCTTGGCCTTGCACAAAATGATGCTTAGCTGAATGTTAACCTTTTGCACTCCACACAAAATTTCATATCACCTACCAGCAACTGCAGGGCATTTTTTATAAACAGTAAAAATTAAAAGAATTATTTATTTTTTTTAATTATAAATGTGTTAAAATAGATTATTTTTATATATTTTATTAGATACATATTTATATTTCTCTTACAATAAAAAAAAGTTTAATTTTTGCGCTTAAATTCTTTCATAGTATGGAATCTATAAAAACAATCTCCAACATGCATCCTTGGTTTATTATTACAGGTATCGCAATAATAAGGAGTAAAATGTCTTTCACCTTCAAATCAACAAAATTGTCACTAAGAAGTACAAAATCTAATTCACTCTCACTATATTCAAAATCCTCAAAATTCATTTTTATTATTTATGGGACCCAATATTTTTAATAATAGTTTTATACCACAAAGTAAAGAAAACTGCATCACTTATTGCAGAAAAATATTTAAAAGAAATATGTGGATAATCCCCTAATTTGTATAAATTGCTCCTCATTGAATAATATGGAGTGAATCCCCAAAAAATGTTTATTTGTTATTCATGTCACCATATAGGTGTCAGTGGATTTGTGGTTAGATTTAGTATGTCACCGTATAGGTGTCAATAGAGTGCAAAAGGTTAAACCGAATAGTAGTTTTTTTTTCTTTAATACTTTTATATATAATATATGCAACTGTCTGTACAAAAAATAAATCCTTTTTACTTATATTTAGCTACAGAGTGATAATAATAATGTGAACATTTCTTATTACCTCAATATTTACAAAAATAGGAAAGTTTTGGAAAACAAACTTACCTGCATTCCCTTGTAAGCAAGTCATAAACAAAATAATGACAACCTGGTTTCGTTGAGCGATAGAGTAATAGTTCATTGAATATTGAATATTATTATATGGTCATTGAGATGTCAGATGACCATGTGCATTTTTTTTAATAAATTTTACTAAATTACATTTACTAGCATGAGTAAAGCAATTGAAATACAGAATATTTGAAGATAACTTTCGATTCCCGAGCCACAGTCAATAGTGGAGTCTGGATGGTGGTAGGGATTTTCAAACACGCCTGGCTAGATACCAACCCCAATGTCAACCTGTCGCCATTACAGTGTTGCTGTGTTCTGGCAGTCATAAATGTGAGAGCCGGATGTATTCTAGATGAACACGCTTCACTATCTACGGCCTCATTGCCACTTATCATCGAGTGAAATCAAGGCCAAATGTTAGCCCATAACCGATAAAAAAAAAACACTGAAGAACAAGCAGTCACTGGTTTTATTTCATTTTTATTATCCATTAAAAATAATTACTTCACACTCTGAAATTTTTAATGTTTTATATGTATAATGGAGGAATTGTGGAGTTGATTATAAACTTATAATTGACTAAAAAATGATAGTAGTGTAATCTGAATGAGTTTTGACTTTGATAGTTTGAGGTCATTATTTACTATTTACATTATTCAAGAGCATAGCTGAAGTAATAATGCAGTAACCTTTTGATAATGATAATGTATAGACTATTTCTTCATTAGTTTAAAATTGAATATTCCTACGAGCAACTTTTTTTTGCAGACACATGCAAAAATTCATGTTTATTTTTAAAAGTTAGCTGTCAGCACTCCTTGTGTGAACGAACCATTGCTATGTAGTGACAGAGGCGGCATTACCGAATAAAGGTTTTTTTTTTATTTATGGGGCTAACACTGGAACATTTATTTATAATGATATTAAGTTATAATGAGTCCTTCGAAGATCAAGCATTCTTGTCCAAAATTTTTTGGTTCTAACTTGTAGGAGAGTCTACAGCAAAGCTGTTATGATGTTGACGGTGATGTTATTGACATTAACAGTGGTGGCTAGCCAGGCAGGTCCAATATACCCAACCACCGTCTATACTCTACTACTCATGTTGCGCTTAAATCAAAGTCAGACTTAAAGTTAGAGCCAGTTAGCTTTCACTCATAATCATCTTTGTGTTTGTGTTGCAGGAGGTGTGTCAAATAGAGATACTGTGCAAACAGCTTTACGAGTCCCAGGATCCAAATGTCAGGGAGCAAGCGGAGAAAGCTGTTGTAGCTTTCCAGGTAAATTGTTTATTATCTTTCAATTATAGTTTCCTTGTTATCAGCTAGGTAATAAGTATTATAAATTACATTTATTTACTCAGTGTGAGTATATGGGAAATCAACAAAAGTTAACATTACATTTTGTATTTTCATTCATAATATTCTGCCTCAGTGAGAATACTGATGACATTGGCAGTTTTTATATTTACAATTGACATCAATATATATTTTGATAAATTTAAAGAGTTTTCATCAATACCACATTCACTTAAAATCAATATGAAACTTTTATATCCATTTATAATATTTCTTAAGATAAATTTCACAGTGAAGCTATTCAAGGGCTTCCCATATTATTTCATATGTGAATAGAATGAAGCTTTACAGCTTATTTTATTATTATGTTTCACAAGTGGAACGCCACGAGGGTCACCGGTGGCCGGCACCTGAAGACGGCTAACGTTTCAAAATGTTGGTCAATGTGTATAAATTGTTCATAATTCACATTGTCAATGTAACGGTGAAAGGTTGAGCTGATGATGAAATATCACTTATCGAATGATACGATACTCATCGTATCAAATTCGTGGCGTTCAACGTGTTAATTATAATGAAGGTACATTGCCATTTTATTTTGTTAGCAATTGAAGTGTACTGTAGGATGGTACTTTGTGAATTGCTCATTGTATGTCCAGTGCATTAGGGCTGCCAAGCTAATAACATCGTTTTGTACTTGCAAGTTTTATTATGTATTTAATACAGGTAACCCTCATTATACCTTGTTAGATAGGTTCCCAAAAAATGTCGTGTTAAACCTGTTGTATGAAGCAGGTATAGAGCTGACCAAAGTAAACCCAAAGATCAAATAGCGCTCCTTTAATTACAAATATTGCACTCTATATGAAATCGTACATTCACAAAAAACCTGTTGTATGAGATCCAATGTAGAAATAGGAGTAGGGGAATTAGGTTAATACGTTCTCAAAACTTATTCAATAAAATAGCATGAAGTAATATGATGAATAAAATCCCTCTTAGTACTACAGTGTTATATAAAACGGTTTTTGGCAATAATAATATATAGTTGTAGTGAAACCATTTTGTAGGATATTGTAAAAAACAATCTGTGAATAACTCGTTATAATTCATATAAATTTTTAATCTTGATACTACAATGTTTTTGATGCCCTGACTGTTGTGAAGCATATCATATTTTAATATTCTCCATTGTATTACAATAGATGTTACGGTCTGTCTAACAGGAGTCTCCGGACACCCTCAGCAAATGCCAGGCGCTGTTGGAACGTGCCAATTCCAGCTACTCACAGCTGTTGGCTGCTACGACGCTGGCCAAACTACTGAGTAGGTAAGTTGTCTTTCAACATTCATGTAAATGTTTTTTAAGGTTATATAAGGTGTAAAACTTTAGCGGTTTTCATCAGACGTTAAAAGAATATGTATCATTCTATAAACCATGTGATAACACTTGACCTCAATTTCACATGAAGTGACAATTAGGCTGAAGTTGACCAGAAGAGTGGAGGAAGTGCTTGCCTAGAAATCTGGCTCTCATGCCTGGAAACCAGACCACAGCAATCCTGTAGTAGCGGCACATGATACAGAATGTGATAGACAATCAGACAAAAAGATAGATAAACTGTGAGTGGTCCTTTATGCCTGAAAAAAACTAGGGTTTGTAGGCTGGCGTGATTTTCATTTCACCGATTTTTAGAATAATGTTATGACTCAATTTTTTAGTAAATATTGAAATTAATTTATGAGTCTATCGACACAGAGAACAAAAAAAATATCTAAAATTTTAACCTCTCTTCATATCACAAAGAACATCCTCCTAATTTCACGTCTCTAGGACCAGCGTTTTTGGTTGTGTGTTTAATATATGTCCGTCTTATGTATCAAATAGCAGAATTATAAAGCGATACGTTCTGTATGTTTCTAACATATAGCAGGAGGAAAAAATATATATGTCAGTCAGTAAATCAGTTCGGATTTTGAATTTTATCTTTTGGTTGTAACTTGAATTGGTTTTGTTAGCCCTTGAAGAGCCATAATAAATCATTTAAATATAGTAAATTTTTAGTATGTCAACACTTTACCGACCGCACGTTTGCGATATAATATGTTGTTACATAGAAAGTGTTTTACCGGATAGACCTCGGCAAGCCTCCATACAAATGTTGTGTGAAGGGGCATAAATAGCTGTTCACTTTATTACACAAACTGTGAGCGGGAACAGATACAACTTGTGTGAGCAGGAACAGGATGTCGTTCTTGGTATCATACATGTGTGAGCGGTCACAAGTGGTCGTTCTCAATACCATACACGTGTGTGAGCTGGCAAAAAAGTGGTCATTCTCGCTGTCACACACACACATGTTGTGTGATCGGGAGCTTAAAGTTTTAGTAGTTATATTTTGTATTCTTTTCGTCATCACCAGGTCGACCACAAGCCTCTCTGTGCAGCAACGTTTGGACATAAGGAACTATGTGCTCAATTATATGGCAACGCGGCCAAAGCTGGCGAATTTCGTCGTACAGGTATTCATATGCACTTTGTACTAGTTTACAAACATTTCTCTTTCCTCCTTATTAACCTATTCGGCTTCTATTGGCGTATGAATACGACCCGAAAGAGTCGTTAGTTGGTTACAATAATGAGTATAATTTACAAATATATTTATTGTGCACCTTTTTTTAACCCTGTATTTTTTTTTTCGATAGATTTTTAAGTGAGCGATTAAAAAATTTAGTACTGCATGTATTCATAAATTATCTGTGTGTACGTCTGTATTAAAAAAAATATTCATTCCCCAGTCTCTAGTTTCGCTCTTTGCCCGCATCACCAAACTGGGCTGGTTCGACATGGTGAAAGGGGAGTATGTCTTCCACAACGTCATGAACGACGTGTCCAGCTTCTTGCAGGTATGGCCCTCTCTTTCGCACTCTCACAAGTGTGAAGGAGATTCGAGTGATTGTACGCTCGCTAAAATGTTAGTTATTAGTTTTTTAATTATCAGATTGCATATAAAATGTCTCGAAACTCATATCACATACATTGATATCGCGTAATAATGGAATGCGACGGGTGATTATAGTAACCCGTAGTAGCGAAAGGGTTAAGAGGTTAATTTATAGCAGTGTGGTTTAGCTGCTTGAAGCGTAACGTCAAGTATAAACGTTTGTACCAGGGCCCGGCAGAGATGTGCACCATCGGGGTCCAGCTCCTCTCGCAGCTGGTTATGGAGATGAACCAGGTGTCGGAGGCTGACGCGAGCCGCTCGCTCGCCAAACACAGGAAGATCGCTTCGTCGTTCAGGTGAGGGACGTGCAACGTGACGTCATCAGTCGCTCGAGGTCGTGAGGACATGCAACGTGACGTCATCGTTCGAGGTTAAGCGGGGTTGGGGGGTCGGTTATTATTGTGTATCTTTTCAAATGTCCAATTCATACAAGCACAGCGTATAACTCAGTGCATGTTACGCTGTTTTTGTGGATTACTCGTAAAAAAAGTCGATAGTGATTTTAACAGTCCCCGTGAGGCCTAAAGTTTCAACAGTGGGAATGTAATTGGTTGTTTATATGTAAGGTGTGGATTTTTCTCGAACCACCATTAGGTATTACTAAAAGAGGATGGTCTAGCGATCTATCATCATCCACTATTAGGTTCCTAACTTTCAAGCATACAATCAAGAAAAAGATTTTTCGAGTTAGTCGTGAGTGGTATTTAAAGGAACATGAATAGAATCAATTGTATATATGAAAGTATTTGTAGTAATAATTTTTATGATTTACATATTATGTTTAAGAATATCATTTAACATTTAATATTTATGTATGTTGATAGGAAATTCAATTAGGCATTAAGACCGCCTTTTGTATACTTTAAGTTTAATGCGATAAGGTCTTTCTTTAAACGCATGTACGAGCCTATACCGTAACTCCAGGGACACTCAGCTGTTCGAGATGTTCCGGCTGTCGTGCTCGTTGCTTGGCGCCGCGCGCGGCAAGCCGCTCGAGCTGGCGGACGGCGGGCGGCAGGCGCTGCTGGCTGCGCTGCTGCGGCTAGCGCACAGCTGCCTTACCTTCGACTTCATAGGGACCACCAGCGACGAGTCCTCGGACGACCTGTGCACCGTACAGGTGACCTATTCTTATTTACGCTATTACATTTATTTATCGGTCCATAAGTTAGCATTTGTTCTCATTTTCACGTTACGACGTCATTGTAAACTAACACCAAGGCAAGCCCGACCACTTACATATGCGTATACGAAAAAAAATATATTAATACACGACATAATAATTCTTTTTTTTTTTTTTCAATTTTATACTCGTGTTTAGAATCTGTAGCAATTATGGTTTATTAACCCTTTGCACTCCAGACCATTCTGGATGTTGGCTACCAGCTACTCCGCGCTCCTTCGTGGCAGAAACGTGCATTTACAGACCATCGTATTATTTAGTAGAGCTTTAGAACTTAGTAACAGTAGAATTGGTTGACATAGAGAAATATACATTTGCAAAACAATCAATATTATATTTTTTATAATTTTCTTCAGTATGATAGAGCTTAAAACACTCCCCCAATATGCATTGTAGGCTGATTTACGCAAATTTGACAATAGTAAGTTGTTTGACGTCTGCCACCAGTTGTTTTTCTGTCGGAACAGACAATGCAATCCTTTTTTTTTGTCCTACATCGGGAATATGTAGTTTGTTATCTAGTCTATTTTCCAGAGAACATGTGGATGGACGCATTCTCGATTCTCATGTTCTCTTCCAACACAAAACTCGCTGACATTTCTTTTATACATCTTAGTAGTTTTACTATATTTTGATTTGACGTCTTGTGCCATTTTAAGAGAAAACGTCAAGGAAACATGTACGTCTCAAAAAGTTGCGCAGAAATAACTTAATTCCCCGTAATCACTAATAAACTTTAATGTCCCCCTAGAGGGGACATCGGAGTGATAAGCTAGAATTACGATGTCCCACGATAGGGGACAACAGAGTGCAAAGGGCTAATTTAACTGCACAATATTGCTTTTAATGGAATATGCGGCATTTTCGGGCTTGTACGAGTATACCGCCACTGTTTAACATCATGTGTTATTTGAGACAAGTGTTAAATGATTGGCAACGTTTAAAAAAATACTCCCGCTCTCCCCATTACCAGATCCCAACGTCGTGGCGACCGACGTTCCTCGAGCCATCGACGCTGGAGCTGTTTTTCGAGCTGTACCATACGTTGGCCGGCGCGCTAGCCGGCCTCGCGCTCGCGTGCCTCGTGCAACTCGCGTCCGTGCGCCGCAGCCTGTTCAGCAACAACGAGCGCGCCAAATTCCTCAACCGTCTCGCCGCCGGCGTGTTGCGGATCCTCGACAACACGCAGGTACGTGTGTGTGAGTGAATGCTCGAATGAGTGCAAGCGTACATGACCACATGCGTGAAATTAGTGCGCGTATACGTATTCACATATGAACGTGTGTGCAAATGTAATTCCGTTCGGGAATATGTGCGTGCGTGTCTGATTACATGAGTGATTATGTTGCGTGTATGCGTGATTGGGTACGTGTGTATGTGAATACGAATGTGTTTACTTGTGTGCGTACGTATCTACATTCGTGATAACATGCGTGCATGTATACGTGCGACCGAGCGTCCGTTCATTGCTACGCTCATGGCATTCGTGCGTACGCGCTCGCATGTGGTTAGTGTATATATTTCATTGCGGAGCTATGAGGACATTTTTTTTCTGTTTACAATACTCTAACACTATCTCGACTTTCACATGATGTTAAGTGACGATGAGACCAAAGAGGATCATATTTGCGTAGTATTCTGTAGCTCTTTTACGTATGACTTGCGTAACGAAGTAATGCACTGATAGTGATAGACTGACAAGACAGGTGACTTGCACTAAGCTATACTAGCAAGACGCTTTTGAAATAATCTTACTATTAACTAATTTGAAATAGGTTCTCAAAGTTATATTTAGAGTCATAAGACATATTATCTTAAACTGGATTTAAGTGATTTTGGATTTATCACGCAGATAGATTGTATATATTGTATATGTATATATATATATATCTT
>DWQX01004636.1:0-14588 GCA_018245475.1 Pharmacophagus antenor
ATATATATATATTATCACATTTAAACATTTAATATAATCTAATATAAAATATTTTAATCATTTAAAATCAAACTTAGTGATTCACCATTAGTAAAATAACTGTTAACCTGTTAACAAATCCATCTAGGTATTTTTGTATTGTGCATGTTATTCACGAATTGTGATTTTGAACCTGCGGTCAAAGATTATATGACACGGTATATGTCTGTCTGTCAGTGACATAATGAAAACTTCCCAGCTTAATACTGTCCAAGTTATAATTTGTTCAACTTTAAGTTCGCACCTTCGATTTAAGACAACTTCATATAACTTTATATAATCAAGGTCAGGTTTTATTAATTTAATAGATAGAAAGATTAGACCCCAAATCTCTCGGAGGCATTTAATACTTTTTTATCTAAAGCTAGGGGTAATTCAATGTTAAAATGAATAGAATTTGCTGTGTATTTATGTTCAAATATTTATAAGGTTCGACAGTTTAGATGTGTTAGGATTTAATAAAGTTTTGATTTTTTTTTTGTGGCACTTAATTTGTCAAGTACAATTAACGCAGCGGAAGGTAAAGTGCTTCTTCTAATAATTGTTTCTCGCAATTGATACCTATAACAGCGTTTTATTGTCAATGACAAAGTAAAGAGACGAATAAAAGATACTCTTTCATATTTTTTTTCTGACTCTTAAACTTAAACCGTATTATTAAGTGTGAATTAAAAAAAGTCGTTAATTATATTAAAATGTTTTAAGTAAACTTGCAATTAGTAAATCTAGAATTTCTATTAAAACTTTTTCCACTTTTTATTTATTTCCGAATTATTTTCTTTGGAAAAAAGTATTAATACGTTTTGTGGTTTATCTATTTATATAAGTACGCGATCATAGACGATAAGTAATACATGGAATTACGCTAAACATAATTAGTACTATATTTAATCATTTTACTAACACGTATAGTCTGACACTATCGTTTGAAATAATATCTTCAAAATATTAACTGATATTTTAAAGAAACAACACCTCCTTTGTATTCTTTTTTAGTAAACGGAACGTGATAAAATAAAAATCGACGAGATTAGATTCAATGGACATCAATTCCTCTAATCTCTTACGTTCGTTAAATGAAACAGGTAACAAACTGATAGACGATATTTTTTTCCATTACTTTTACCTTTTTCGCTAATCATTATTGTGAAATAAAATTTCTCTGTAAATATGTTTTTATAAGATAAATAGGGAGAAAATTCTTCTTTTTTAGTATTTGCATAGAGTGCCTTTCCTTTCACTCTTTAAATAATTGCTGTTCTGTACTAAAGAATAAAAAAAATACTTGTAAATTAAAAAAAAATATCCAAGTCTTTTATGTATTTTGTATCTTGAGACTTTATGGTTATGCAAATTCCTGTAAAGTCTTAAAAAGACTAACATTCGAAGAGTTAAAACCTTTATTTTCGAGTTGTAAAATGGATTCAACTACGAGATAAAATTAAGAACAATTTCAACGCTAAAGAAGTTTGAAGATTACTTAGTTAAGGCAAATATCTATAAAAATATTCAAAAGGATCTTAATTATTAATCTATTAATTCGAATTGGATTAATATTGATTTTTTATTCTAAGCTTTTGATACCTACTTTATATTTATTTATTTAGCTTATTAACTTTATATATGAAATTAAGTAAACTTTTTCTTTCTTTTCTTTATTTATAATTACTGATATATTTATCCGAGATACGAGGCATTCTGTTATTTACGTGTCGATCAATATGTACGTACTAATAATAAAGAAATTATCTTAAATATAAATTAAAGACAAACACAAACAAAAGGTAATATGCAATAGACATAAGTCATGAACGTTTGTTTCTTTAAATAATTTTACTGACAACTGAGAAAGTTTTACAAAACTAAATGGGGAATTATAGAATATCAATAATATTTTTCTAAAGTGGATATAAATTATATACTCGTAATTGTATTAAAATATGAAGTGTAACTGATCTAAATCGGATTTAGGGTGAACATTTACAGAATCAAGAGTGTTTGCGTAAAATAAACAGTTTATTTTAAATACACAAATTGCAATACAAACAAGAAAAGTTAAGATTAAGTAGGCAAATACGCGCCGAAATCAGTAGTCGGCAGCGCACTGGCCGGCGTGAATGTTGTCACCGCTTCTTACGTTAAGCACTACCTTCTTCTCTTGATTAAATAAAATATAGTAAAAAATATAGGCTACCTCTTATAATTAATATAACTAATTTAATAAATATACAAAAAACCACTGTGTCGCTAACATGGAGGTTATTTTCAGAATTATATTTTTATATTAAAGTCGAGGTTATTTTACAAAATATCGTTTCACATTCACGTTTCATAATACCAGCGAATACAATGCCTCCATTTCATTAAGGAAATTCAAAGAAGATATGCGATTTTTTAAACTTCATTTCGTTTCGTGGCTTATGTGTCCATTAAAATGATACGTTTCTCGTGAATTTCAACTTTAATCGCGGGCATTTTTCCATTCATTAAAATGTAGTGTCAACGTGTCTATAGTTTTTGAAAAATTACATAAACCTGATTTTCCAGTAATTTTTTTTATAGGTTTTTCATAATAGTTCATTCAACTGCTTTTCTATAATTTAACTGCCTGAATAATCTTGACGTTATTCTGTTAGTTTATTGCTATTTTGTATCTAACTAAAATGGACGGTTCATTCGTTTTAACCATAATCGCCTTCACTTCCATCGATAAGCAAGTATAGTGTCAACATGAAAGACCAGCGTGATTTGTCCCTTTATATAGAAGCAGCATTAATTTTCTTTTATATAACTCTGAAAATAAATAAATATTTATAAGAAGAAAAATTAGGTTTGTTGAAATTTGTTATCAACTATCCGATTTTTTTTTTATTTACAGGTAAGAAAATTCGGAAGTTCAGTCCTTGATAAAACTAGCCCATAATCAGCCTCTAAGAATCCACGGTTCCTTACAGACAGATATATACACACATTTAAAACTTGAAAAGAGTCTAAAAATAAAAAAAAAATATTTTTTGTGGTTGAGTGTTTTAAAAATGAAATTAATCTTAGCTTTTTAAAAAACTATTTCCTCGAAATTCTGACATTTAGTAGGATCCTAGACGACTTTAAGAGTAAAATATTTTTCCGTCACAGCAAAAGAGGAAAGGACCATAAAGGTAAATCTTTTTCTTAAATGTATTCATATCTTTGTGATGTCACAATTTGTATTCCGAACGCACTGAGTACTTCAAAAGGATACGTTTGACGTTTAACATAAAGGATTTATTTAAATCAAATCAAAGCGGAACATGTGTAGCAACTTTATTGACAAAATTTTAAATGAAGTAGAGATTAAATATATTATCACTGCGTACACTGTTGTATTATTAGTTTCAAGTAGCCAATAAGTACTGAAACGCTGATTCTTACATTTTTTTTATCGCTTATGGGCTAACATTTTGCCTCGATTTCACCTGATGACAAGTGACAATGAGGTCGTAGATCTCACATGTATGCTGCTGCTACTGGAACACAGCAATGCTGTTATAGCGACAGATTGACATTGAGGGTGGTAGTTAGCCAGGCGGGTTTGAAAAACCCTACCACGATCGAGACTCCACTACTCCAGTGACCCGGGAATCGAACCCGAGACCTCCTTGCTACGAGTCAAGCGGCTAAACCATTGCGCCACAGAGGCAGTTATAAAGTTTTAAATCAAATCGTGGCCTTGCCTTATTCTTTGGAAAAAAAAAAGAAAAAACAATTCGGTTCTGAATCATAATAACAAATTGTGATATTAAATTTTTAAAGGTTCATTTTTGTACACAATGAATTTGGCCATGTATGTCATTATGGTTTAGCGTCATTTGTATTTGTTAAATAAAAAAGAAGATGCCGTGTTTCTTATCAATGGAATCTTTTAATATAAAGTTGCGCTGTTAGCTTGTTTTAATAATATAACATATATTACAACATTAATAAACAATGTTTATCTTTTGCCTGATTAACAAAAGTCACTCCCTTGCGAATTAAATTAATGTCTGACGTGCAAAATAAACCGTAACTTATTAATACTATAGTTTGCGACGTTTTAATAAAATTCAAACTACACAAAGTATATAGTTTGAAGCAGTAGTTGTAACGAACGTTCAAAGTTTTGTACGCGTGTGTTTGCAACAATGTTGTAATAAGCAAAAGACTTTATAATATTGAATCCTTCCCTTGTTGCTTTTGTGCATTCAATGCGAATGGCAAACACAGCTACTTTTCATTACTGACGTCTGATCGTCTTTTCTCACATGAGGTACCTTATTGTTCGAGAATCTTCTCATAGAAGTGGCATACGTACGTTGGAATGAGACAGAATACTCGGTGTTAGAGATATAAGATTTACCACGCATCAGTTGTATAAATTTTTACAACTGCTAGTGCTACATAAGTACGTAATATATTACAGCCAGGTATAAAGCTTTGATTGTTAATCTCCCATAGCTTGTTAAAGTCTCTGGCGTTCTGTTAATGGATATAAATAAGGAAGATATGTCAGCTTATAAAAATATATATCAGTTTTTGTCTTCCCATATTCTATTTGTACAATATCTCACAACTTTTATACAATTAGTTTATTATCTGTGCTACTAATCTTAAATCCTAATAAGTTTAGAAGTTTGTGTAAACAAAAGAAAAATTTGTGAAGATTTTGGCCGTAATTGAATAACACTATGACATAAACTGTTACAGAAGATAATGTGGAAGAAATAGTTTTATTAAATATTAAGTTAATCGAAATACTTTTAAGAATTAATTGCTGTAGTCTATGTTTTTGATATAAAAAACCATATATTGAAGATAGGAATAATGTTCAAACGAAAGATAATATCTTAAAAAGATTTCATGTTGTCTTTCTAGTAAAAGAAACAAATAAGTTCAATTTTCGTAAAGGTATTGATAAAATATTTCGAGGATTGTTACTTAAGATTTCTTAGATTTTCCTACTATGTAAATGATATATTTCTTTTGTAGACAATTGAGCTAAGTGCATCTTTGCACACTCTAGTCAGTACAATTTAAATTGACAGTACTTACATTCAGTTTCTTGTATTTAATTAAATATCCGGTATTACATTATTTTTAATTGTGGGTATGTATAGTTTTACTTTAAAAAAATAGTTTTAGCAAGAACATGATTAACCGCTTTTCTATTAGTTTAACATCTTCTACTGGCGTGTCTGAAATTTTAATATAAATTTGCTTCCGAAAAGTCTTTGATAAGGTTTAAAGTTTTTTTATTTACAGATTTTTATTTGTACAATTTCTTTATGTCTTCATAAAATACAAAAAAAATGAATGGATTTTTAACAATATATTATAAAATGGTGCAATAAAATTTAATTACAAAACATAAGTGTTAAGTTACAAATAAAGCACATAAATATTTAAGTAGTAAAAATATGACAGCTGTCCCCCAAAAACGCTTAAGAAACTAAAAATTAAGAAGAAAGATTATTGTTTGTACTGCCATTATGAAATCGTTTTTAAGCTTTTTAAATAATACATTATTTCATAAATAATGCGGAACTATTATAACACAATCATGTTACATGTAGTCTAAAACAGTACCACTTCCATTACCGAAAAGTGAAATTTTCTTCCGCTATTATAGTTCTACATTTTTAATATATTTCAAGCTTGCCATATTATTTTAAAAGAAAAGGTTGTCTTATGAGGTACCTTAAAACACCTTTTAAATTTATTCTCATCGCTAAGAAAGTATAATTTGAATTCAAAAGGTATTCCAAGTATGCCAAGGAAAATGTTTGATGTTTTGCATAATAAAAACGTTATTTAAAATATTACGAGCTTCTGTTTGTGTTTCGACGACATAAAATAATAAGAGTAATAATTAATTCATATTTATATACTTTATTTTTCTATTTCAATATGTACTTATTTCATCTATTTTTTAATATTTTTTGCAAGTAAAAGTGATTAAAAAAAAGCTGATTCAAAGAAATCTGCAGAAAAATCGATTCTATGAAGTGATTTTTACCAATAAGTAGAACATGTAATAAATAACAATTCGAAAATACAGAATGATTGGATAGAAATTATAAACAGATGCAAACCAATATTTTTTGTTGTTGTACTCTTGGTGTTGAATTTTTGATCTGGGTGTGAATTTTGGTGTAACCTCTTTCTAATAAAAAATTTCATAGTAATTCATTAAAATGGCAGTTTTAATATATAATTTAGTACTTTTGCATGGTCATACATAATTAAATGGCCAAGCGTGTTCCGACTTGCACCACGTAGTGATCCGTATCAATAGTGCCGTGCGGTAATTGAAATGTAAACATTTCAACTTTATATCTATCACGGTCATGAGATAGAGCCCGCTGACGTTTGGGCAGACAGACAGACAGACGGACGGAGAGCAGAGTTCGTAACCGTTTGAGTACGGAATCCTAAAAAAGAACAGAACAAGTTGCGAGTCATACAGAAAACCTCTTTCTTCTCGTCGGTTAACAGAAAATACAAATTAGAAATTAATTTCGTCAATACTGTTCTATTGTAGTTTCTAATCCGCACACTTGTTTGTTTCTCTAAGTTTAATGCAATGTTAACTGATACCTAGCTTAATATGCAATTTAATATTTATACATGTTCCATCGAAATATGACTCGAACAGGATGGGATATTGAATAATAGCTTTTCAGTGTTCTGTACTAAAATCGTAATATATTTAGAGAAAAATAAAAATGTTATTCATTAACAAAAAAAATATCAAATGGTTTAGGAGCTCGGTTACGTTCGAAGGACGTTTAATTGAGTATTACCCAGCTTATGCCGACAAAGGAAGGAAGCTTTTAGCTCGGCACTCAACGAGCCTGCCTCTCAGGACACAATAGATTAGTACATGTACTCAATGAGTCTCTTGTCACTGGTCTTTGTCGTTGATGCGTGTTTTTTTTAAATATTTAAGATAAAGTAAAAGGTAGTAAATCCATTACGTCCGAAATAATCATTTACAGTCACGAGGTTAACCGACTACAACGAAGTAGGTTCTCAATTCGACGAGTAACTTTCCTTGTTTGATAAAAATTTGACCAGTAGTTTATTAGTGGTGAGGCAATATACAGACAGACGGATAGACATAATATATAAAAATGGTTGTTTTGGTTATTACATTTATTATATTAGTGAGCTTTTCTGGGTGTGTTTATTTTTTTATTTAATATCAAGATTCATGTTTACCAGTATATGTAACAATTTTCTAGTACATTGACTCGCAAAATAAAAAGTTTCATTGAAATGTTAACTCTCTCTTTCACCTTCGACTACCTCCGTGGCGCAGTGGTTTTCCCATATGTCTTGTAACGCGAAGATACCGGGTTCGAATCTTGGGCCACAGGAGAAGTGGAGTCTGGATGGTAGCAAGGTTTTTTGTAGCTGCCAGGCTAGCTATCACCTTCAATTTTAGTCATATGCAAATACCGGTAAAATAAAATCTTGATTTCCCGCTAGAAAGGAATTTCAAAAACTCTTGATACCTACTCATCACAAAGAACACAACCGTTTAAGATTAATGTATGTAGCAGCAACGGTTTACATTGTGCCCTGACATATAGGTTTGTTAGTAAATTAGACAGAACTTTGAATTTTATTAGTATAGATTAGTAAAATAATTTCTAAAAGAGATTTGAAGTATACACGTGAGTTTTAGGGAGTTATTATACTTCCGGAATAAATTAGTTTTGTTCTGATATTTTGATTTAATTTTTTATGAGCCGTGGAAAGATTCGTTCATATCTTCGTTGTGAATTGTCAAGTATATTGTCTATTTAAGCCTTGTATATGAAGTAATTTATGTATTAATATCCCATTGTTTTTATCTGTGCTATTTGAAAGATATCTGATACTTATTCATAATATGAGTATCAGTATATTTTAGTAATTGAAACATTAACTGTTTTAATCTAAATATGGATAGACAATGACGTGCTGGAGGCTGATGATAGGTTGACACGTTTTCATGTATCTACTCAGTTCTATAAGTGTAGGAATATATAAATTCCTTCCACAAATAATATGATATCTCTTGTTGTCTTTGTAGGTAACTAAAAGCATAACATTTAATTATGCATAAAGAATACTATAAATTTTGTTGTGGATGATTATCACTGAGTTGTGCCAATATTTGCGATTTAAATCCATTTTTATTAGAATCTGTCATGTATGTAATTTCAATTAAAAACTGTTATAGGAAGCCATCTTGGTGACCATCTCCGCACAGTTTGTAGGTGTACATGGCGCCGATTTCTAATGTATAAGTCTATAGTATTATGATTTCATCGGCATTGAAACTTTAATCGAAAACAGTGTGATCTGGATTATCTATTTTTTTTACAGAAACGTAAATTAATATATAAAATTTGCATGCATTATAGAACACACATTTGTTTTTTATCGGCACGTAGCGACGAAATGTCAAAATTATTGCCAGCGTAGAAAAATACAATAATAAAAAAACCAATAATAAAACAAGAAACAAAATTTATGTGAATTAATTGAAAGAAACTATTAAGTTCTTATGGGCACAATGTGGTGTCGTGTGAACATAGTAAGTAGCGATTTATAATATTACGTAGGCCTCAAATACTGGGTGACTCGTCTTACTAGGAAGGTTTCATGTAAAATTAACTTCAAGTAATTTACAAAGGTGAATAATATTGTAATCGTTTTTGAGACTTAAAAAACTAAAAAGAGACATCACTGAATTAATGATTGAAAAGATGAGGAAAAGTGGAATACCGAGAGAAACATATATGGATGAAATAAAGGAAAAGTAGGCGTTGTGTTGTATCGGGATATCAAGGAAAAGGATATTTGCAGGAATACCTGGAAATGCCACCACCAACAAGAACATGATATAATAAATACTTTTAAATAAATATATATTAACGACCAGATACAGAACAAACACAAATGCTTAATAAATGAATGTTTGTCCTGAACGGGAATCGAACCTGCGATCCCCGGTGTAAGAGGCAGGGTTACTACTATTACACCAACTAGCCAGTCAGTAGAAAGTCAATAGATAAGAATAATTTGAAAAAGAAACATAAAAAATAAAACAGGTCATATTTGTATTACTTTCGGATACTTCAATACGAGTATTATTGAATTCGCGAATTAATCTAAGCTTCGAGTAAATTACTCGTGGTAATTATTAACGTTCCCGGTTTCAAAGGCAAACGTCTAATAGTGAAACAATGGTTAATGATACTTTATATTTTATTGTGCTAATGTACAGTGTTACAATTAATTGGTTAAGGTAAATTTATTCTGGCAATGACTGATATAAATTAATGGGAGAATGTTAAGGGTAAATGAAATGAGTGTATGTCCTCTTAGTATCCAACGATGGTCTTTTTTACAAGCTTAGACTATTATTGGTTTGCATGTGGCTTATGTAGCCGAGTTTGGTCTTAAGTATCCGACTACATAGAACGTACAGTGATTGCTCGATGATATAATAATTATATATGTAGTTGATTGGGACGGGTTTTTGTCTTTCGCCCCTGTGTGACTAAGTAAGCTAGTTTTCTAACTTTTTTAGGCTGTCGATCACTTCATTTGTGTTTCGGTTTTGTTTAGAATTTATATATTTTTGATTTTTTGCGAATTGATCAACTTGAAATATTTTTCATTTGCATTTTTTTTCGTTGACATGAACTGCTTGAAAACGGTAGACTACTAAGAGTCAATATAGAGCACTTTAGGTATAATTTAGGTCTAGGTGATCGAGACGTTCATGTTCAAATTGTTGTCGGTTCCCCTTCGCCACCATGCCAGTCTCTGTTTCACAGGCGTCTCCTAAGATGTAGTCGATATTTCACAGCATTTAAAAAAGTTTAAGCACACTCTTAAATCTTATTGATTGATATTGTTTGAGGAGTCTACGCATTTAATCAATTGCGTTACTTTCGGTAGCCGTAGCGCGCTATACTTTTTTTGGTAACACGCGGTAAGGTGTTACATTGACCCAGACAAAATCTACTATTGAATTTTTCAGCTTTAATATAAAATGTATCGTAAATTGCAAGAATTATACTTTTTGAATAAAACCGCACAAACACAACGTATCGATTCTGAAATATTTGCAAGATATCGATCTGACTCTACGCGCCGTTCTTCAGTTTAGAACTGTAGCTCGAACAATAAACGATTTAATTGCTAGCCGACGTGCTATGCATGTCAATTTTGTCTGTGCAACAAATCCCTTCCGACGTGATATACCAGGCGCTGACCGTGTTGGGGCGAATGTATATGTATACATACAAATACAATATACAAATACAAAACACCGGGTGTCATTTTGGTATTCAATACAGGGCTGAACGCAACGCTGTTGCACAGAAGTTTGTGAAGGTAGATGTCCAGTTGTTTAGTTGTAATAAGAAAAAATATTTTAATTTCCGCTTACTTAGAATATTTTAATTTTAGAATATTTTAATTAGTTGTAATAAGAAAAAATATTTTAATTTTCGCCATTACCATAACTAAATTACAATATCATCGCGTTTCTCTACTACACGCATTATCTTTATGAGATATTATGCATCCGACAGCACGGCGTCCAATATGTCTTGTCATAGGAGTAAGTTTAAAAACCCAGATTTTTTTAAGGAACATAGGAGACAATGAGAAAAATTACAAATGTCCCATCTACGGGGACACCTACCCCAGTGGGCTAACTGTCTTCATAGCCGTATGATTTCGAGGCCACATGACTTTTTCAAATCCGTCTGGCTACCTTAATGTCGACTTCTTGCCATGATAGTGTTGCTGTATTCCAGTAGTCATACATATGAAAGCCAGAGTATTCGGAGCGAATACTATTTATCATCTATGCCCTCTTTGTCACTCAGCATCCTGTGAAACAGAGGTCAAGTACTACCTAGAGATCATTAAAAAAGAAACCGTTATACATTTAAATTTTATTTTTGATTATGTTTTTAGATTTCAAATTTTTCACAGTTCGTCACACATTTAACAGACGGTTAATTTGCACTCTTCCTATAAGTGTCGGTAAGTGATATTTAATGAAATGGTGAATGCACCATGAGGTGAACTGTTTTTCTAGGCATTTTGTTGCATAAGAAAAGTTACCCCTCTTTATTATCCCTTGGACCTACAAATAACCTTGTAATGAGATGACTTCAGACACGAAAAACACAGCATTTGAAGGATGATGATCATGGGTAAACTTAATCAGTTCGAGCCGTTTTCTGATAATATTGCTTACTGTTCGCAGATTGCATGTCCATTATTCAACCGCATAAATAGATTGATGGAATGGGAAATCATCGAAGAACTTATTACTGAAGAGAAATCTAATATGAGCCATCTGGTTAAGATAACTTCGAATTTATTATCTTGGAACTTATATAAGTAATAATAAAAGCTATTTAATAATAACGACACAGCCGTCGTTTGTCGAGTGAACTAATTGTTTTATTATTAAATATTACGTATAAATCTGATCTTGGGTAAAAGGAAATACTATTAGCCTCCACTATCACATTAAACATGTTTATGATTATATCATCTTTATGACAATCTTACTGACTACTAACAAAACGCATACACTGATAAATGTATTTTTTTAATTTATAGCAAGAACTATGTATTTGTGATAAAAAAAGAATTGAAATGGAAGAAGTACTCTAAATTCCGTGAACAGTTTTGATTTTCTCGTAGGACTTAATTGCTTGTTTAATTTAATCTACTTTTCCGTAAATATCAATTTGAGGGACGGATTATCTGAAATAGCGTTTAGAATGGGAACGTTCCTGTAAATTATTATCTAACGAAAAATCATTCATAGTTAAATGTGACATAAATCGTCTAAAGAGGGATACAATATAAATGGTTGAACAATAAAAAAGAAAACATTAAACTCAGCAAAAATGACTATAAATCGGAGTTATATTTTTTATCGGCAGTAAACCGCCCATTCGTCGCTTTTATCAGTTAAGACAACATTTAACAAGTTCATGTGTCATTAATTTTATTGATAAAATGATCCGCGAAAAGAATTTTTAAAAATTTTATTGTATTTTACTTTGATACCATTTCTTTGTTTCATGAAATGTGTTAAAGAGCAAATAAGATTTCTCATTAAAAATTTCGTTATTATATATTATTTTAAATGCTATTTCACTATAGTTATTTAATATATTTACATAAATAGTTATGTATAATACGTAATAATGTAATAATATTTATACTTAATATAAAAACCCGTGTCCAATTAGATTACATAATGCATATTACCGTTTGTTTCTTTAGCGCCACAAGTGAAATTCGTGATGTTCTATGTATAATAGCGTGCGTATGTAATTATAATATAATTATAGTTACCGTTTGTTTCTATTGTTATCGTATTGTGTAGCCTAGAGTGTTAGTTAAATAGGACTAAAAAACAAATAATTAATTATACATTTATTTCACTCCTTACTTCGTAAGTATTAGAATAAAATGTTAATTATATATGAAAACGTAAAATCGTACATAAAGCACAATTTTTGTTCGTAATTTGTCATTAAGGATACAAAAACTATCCAAATATGTATTGAATAGTAAATTTTTACAACCATTAATGTGGAAAAAAAGCTTACGGCTTGCTTGATTGTGAGCGGTTACCGCCTGTGGTGAAACTGAGGTTCAGTATTAGCTAGTACTATTTGACTGCCTCAACCAATGTAAAGGTTGATAAAAAATCACATTAAACATTAACCGGGAAAAGTCGCGGTCATTCGGTAATTTAAAATTCAATCTTAATGTTCCTTATGTACAATAGGCTATTTCGTGGGCTGCTTGATCTCTCTTCTGAAACAGAAACTTCTATGTTATCACTTTAATTTATACGAGTTGAGGTTTAAAGTGTTTACAACTAATTGACATTTATATATCAGTTTAGTTACACAATTTAGCTGAATTGTCGACTCACACGACTACTGTGATGGAGTATTACATATCGAAAAAATATAATAACTAAATGAAAAGAAATTGTCCAGTTCGCATTCACTTAAGATTTGACCTTAATGTTTTTTATTATAAAGCTAAGAAGGTCACCTAATGGTAAGTTAATGCCGTTTGTGTGCTGCTTTTTAGACTTTTTATATAATAAGTGTCAATATACAGAAACCGAGTAAACTTAAATGAGAAAACCGATAGAAATGTTTATGATGTACAATATTTATTCGATAAAACAGACTTCATAATGAACTGCGACAATTCTATCGATTTTCAAATAAATGAATTATGTTTATCAAATAACTTATTTTCAAAGTAATCGGCAATAATTGATAAATTATGTATACCGCAGGCATCGGTAAAAGGAAATTTAATTAAGAGAGATCACTAAGATGTATTATTTTAATAAATATTTCAGCATTAGCTTCTGTCAATATACCATTAGGACGGATGGAGATTTAATGTCTCACCACGTTCATTTGAACAATGATCCTGGCTACAGTTGAATTGATATTTGGATGTGATGTTGCAATTAATTCAACCATAGCCAGTATTTACACGTATACAAATCAAAGTCCTGACTGATTCACTGACTAAACTAAGATACATCAACGCACAGTCTAATCCACTTCACCTACTGACATCTAATTTGCAGGACATGTTCTTCAAGAAAGGTTTTTTAATATTCAAATCCTAATTGAAGCGAATATTGATGAAATATTTTTTCTTTTAATCAGTGGGTGCGAAAATTCGTACACAATCGGGAGGGTGATTAAAATAATTATTAAATTAAAACATACCACGCCCAGAGAAGCGAGCGCGTGACGGCATCTCTTATATATAGTAAAAATAGATGGTAAAAGTTGTTTGAAATAGCTAGTCACGTAAATTATTGAACTGATGTGAATGAAATTTTGTTGAATATTAAAATCATATATTGTAAATCAACAAACATTTTGTCATGGACAAAAATTATATAATATATCCTTTGTAACTTCCCACGATGTGGCAAATAAGCTGATCAATATTTGTATCGCTTATACGATCTCCATGAAAATTGGAAAATAATGGACAGAAATAAATATAAACGTGTATAGAGATAAAAGTATACTACAAAAAAAGTCTGTGAGGTTTATTTAGTATTAATCTATTCATTAATTGGAATAAAATTTAATTAACATTCTTCGTTCAAAAGTCGTTACTTATTGAACTTGTAAATTTTAAAACCGCAACTTTTCGTGATTAAAATCGTTTAAGTACTTGCAATTTAGGGGTTTCCATTGGGACAATGAAAAAATTCGACGTGAAAGAATGAATGAATGAAGTAATATGTAACCAACAATATTGAATAGTGTAGTAGGGAAACAAAAAGAACGAAGTAGTCTAAATGGGCGGTATAGATTTGGATAAATGTATTTCTTGTAATATTTTACATGCATGTGATTTTAAAACTATGAATGTTTTAAGATGTATATAAGAATGATTATGTTTTTATACGATGATTTTGTGTTTGAAATGTATATCCT
>DWQX01004637.1:0-14583 GCA_018245475.1 Pharmacophagus antenor
TTTTTTTTATTGTGAAATGTAAAATATTTAAGTTAATAAATTTTCCTAATATAAACCAATTACTCCATTTAAATAAATTACAACATGGCATATTTGTTGCAGGGTGAAGAGAAACTAAATATAGACGACTTCTGGCAAATGCAACCATTTAAAACCAAAGAAGGTAGACTTAGAGAAGCAAACAACGTTGTTCACTGTGTCGACAATGGTTACATATAATAAATTAGAAACATACTTTGTGTGCTGTTAGATGTTTGTTTTAACCTTTGTGATATTACGAGATGAACATTAAATATCACATGAAAATAATAGCCGAATTAAATAACTTTCAAATGTCGATCACATAATCGATTACGAGTTGACATAATCTGTGGTAGTAAGTCATATCAAAGCACAATTATAATTTTATTTTTGAACATAATGAAATGTTGTGTAAGCAATAAGCGTCTATATTATCGCATTGAGTTACAGTCTATCTGACCCCGAAAACATCTCCAAATATCCAGCATAAATGAAACATGTGTGTAATCTATATTTAGCACCACAGCTCTAAAATATACTGAGCAACTTTGATACGCTTTTTTATTAATCCACTGAGAGTAGTTCTAGATGAAAGTCGTTCGAGTTTTATTTACAATTTATATTACAGTATGCATTTTAATAAACTTGTACTATTATTAGGTTAAACATTTTTCTTCTCTAGAAATTACTCGCCATTAGATGGCTCACTAACTTTTTCTAATTAGTCGAAATAGCTAAATTAAATTTCAGTTATTTCTTATGACGTATTAAACCGAAGCAACATTTAGAATAAACTTACTTATTATGTTGTTTTAATATTCACTGAAACATAATTCAATTAATAACAATCAATACGGGAATCACTATAAAAACTTTTTTTGGATATTTTTACTTAAAAATATATTTGTGAATAAAAATCCTATTAGTGGTACGCCGCAATATAAATTCTAAATTTATTGATCCATAGGCTCGAAAAAGTTTGACGATAGGTGCATAAGGCTAATGTATAGGGCAAAACTATCTATATCACGTGTAAAATATTAAAAAAAAATAAGTTTGTTTATTATTATACATAATTGTATCAAAATAATACGCCTCTATAGACTGAAACACATTTTGAATGAAAGCTGTATGTGAAAATTAATAAAATATTGACTACTAAAATCTTATTTATGTCATAATTTCGGCAACTATTCTCTATTACAATTATTATATACATTCCTAAATAAAACAATTCTTTTAATAACAGAACATTATGCATTAATCGAAATAAATCTTTATTTTACTCTTTGTTAAAAAAATGTTTGTATGTAATACAACATTTTGTAATATTTTTTTAGCTCATAAGATCTTTGTATACTATTTAATGTATTAAATAATGTACTATCAATTAAACATGTAATTTCATTTTTGGTGGATGGAATAATAAACCTAATGTAAAAGTAAAACTTAAATAAAATATCAACAAACTAGCTGAAGTTAAATATTAGAGATGAAATTTTTCTTATTTCAAGAAAATATCTATTGCGTTTTGTTCTTTAAAAGGATATTTATTAAATAAAATGTTTCCCTTCAATTACTTTTTATAAAACACTGTAATTCAAAGTCTGTATAACTTAAATAATTCTTAGAACCCTATAATATAAAAAAATCACTAAGTATTTCTCATTCCTGTTGATTTTCTATATGCACTAAAGTGTTCCAAATACTGATATATGGTATCTATTGGAGTATATATCTCGTTCATTCTGCTAAGCAAATGCTGTGGAGGTTGCACAGGTACCGTTGGCCCCAGGAGACCCTGAATGAACTCACGTAGAAGTCCCCAAACTGCATTTGCCATTACGCAAGGTCTATATTCAACCTGAAATAATGAATTGGACAAATATGTTAGAATAGTACAATAATAAATTTATCTTACTATTAAAGATATGGACTTTGATAACCACTGATTTAGACTTGGGGAAAAGTCATTGTTATGTGGGATTTTCACCCACTAACTCCCCTTGATGAGCAGCCTCATGATCTCTACAAGATGATAGATAAACACTAATCATCCAAACATCCCAAATGCACGTTTCCTACTACAACAAGTGACAAAAAAAATCTTACTTGTAACACTTATTATTCACCATTTTGTACTGAATATATAATAAATAAAAAATTGTAAGTATAATGTGATGTAATTAGCTTGGTAGCCCACAATAAACTAACTTACAATTATTTTTTTATTATTATCCTGAGCGGGAATCAAACCCATGACCCCTGGTGTAAAACGCAGATTTCACCAACTTTACGCCAATGGATCAGTCACATTATTATTATTGTTTAATTATATAAAAAAATAATACCTCAATCAGTATGCCCTTAAAGTTCTGATTCATTGTGACAGAGCCCAATTTAACACAGAAGTCTCCCAGCTCAAACCTCGGACCTTTACTCTCAATCTTGGTTTGTTTCTTAGATGTGTAATGTTGGGATAACTTCATCATAAGCAAGTCAAACAATCCATCTGCTATTACGTGAATATTTTTTGTTCCACTTTCCAGAATAGAGAAAACTGAGGCAGGCTGCTCAGAATTATGAAGAATGTGAACAGTTTTAGTTGTTCCTGAAAATTAAATTTATATTGATTATTGCTTAACTTAGCCTTGCTACTTGTGGAACAAAACCAAATGACATTGCAAAAAGGAAATTATATGGGGTAATAGTGTAATTCAATTTCAACACATGCTCATTCTGGTGCCTATGTTTAAGTGGCCTAGTCTAGATGAAGAAGTTATTTGATTTAGGTTAACAAATAATCTCTTGACACATCTCCTTAACACAGAAGCTGCCTGTTGTCTATATACCGGTTAAAGGTTCCATATATTTGAATCAAAAATTGTTTATGAAATTTCTGTATTTGTTCTCTTGCAAAATTAATGACACAAAGATAACTGTTATAATGATAGATTTTTTTTTTAAATAGCATATTTACCCATTTGAGGATGCGACAGATAGCTCTCGCAATCCACTAAGAACTGTCCTTGTTGCGTTGCTCCTAGCGCTAGAATACGTTTTGAGAGCAATTCAATAACGTAAGTGCCGGTTTTGTTTTCGGGAACTGGGTATTGCTGTAAACTTTTAATATTACCTTAATAGTTTGAAGTTTTGTTATATAAAACTGTAATATTAAAACCGCTACTTACACTGTAACACCCATTTTTTTATTCTATAATACTGCAATCTATTTATTATCTTGTATAATAATTATTAGTTACTATATAACACTACTAAAACAATGCACACATTTTGTTAAAAGGATTCTTATTAAATGTTAATGATAACAACTAAGACATTTAGGGGTGTATTTTATAACCTTGCACATTATTCCAATAACATCAACAAAAATGATTGATGATATACTAATAAATAAAATGACATTTAATATATATATAGATGCTGTGATAAGTTTTTACAATTACCCCGTAATAAATTGGAATGAGTTTTTATCGGCGTATTAAACAATATAATAATATTAAATAATGATAGTATTAAATCGTAATTTAAAGAGATACAATATTATTTCTCTACTGTTTAATTTTCTTAGTACCGATTTAATTAAATTAAATATCGTCATTAAAAAAAAACATTTCTTAATAACATTGTCTTTTATTTTTAAAATTAGTTTAGACAATATTAGTTGCCATTATAAAAAATACATTGTTTGCGAGTGTAAAAAAAGGTTTATAAATTTAATATATTTTTTTTGTTTAAATGGAAAAATACATTATTACTTAATTTTACAACTGTTATTTTAAACATTAAAGTATATATGATAAACAAAAGGCTAAGAAAATCTAAGCGTTCTCATTGATGGATTCATGTATATCCAATGAGCATTCGTCTTAACTCATGCCGCCAATAAACTTCTGTAAAAACTTTCAATGAAAACAAATGTATTTGTATCTTTGCCATATCTGGACCAATGAAATGTCGACAAATAATTTTTCGTGCAAATTGACAAGTACGGGGCCTCTTTACCTCATATTAATTTACTGACTATTTATTTACGTATTTAATCCAATTCAACTTGATGATTAAACAACCAGTTTGAAGGACCGACAAAATAAACTATTTTAAGCTTTGTTACATCCAGTTTGAAGCAAAATTCACGTAGAAATCGATCAAAAGTGCTTGTTAAAAATAAATAAATTTGCAAGTGTTATTTTTTTTTTCAAGTATTATCTAACATTGGAAGAATTACTTCAAAATGATACCCGATAACGTGACATTGATTGTTAAAGCCCCAAATCAACAAATAGAGGACCAGAACATACAGTGCCAGTCTTCGTGGACCGTGGGACAATTGAAGGGATATCTGTCTGAAGTTTATCCCAGTAAACCAGTAAGTTTTATTTTCTTAATTCTATGTAGACCTTAATTTCGTGTTTTTGATATTTGCATATCTTGAACAATTATGATACTGTAACATATATATTTTTGTATATTTTTTTATCAATTTTATTTAAGTTGTGTTTTTTGGAAGTCCAGCTTTTACAGCTTTATTTAAGTCAAAGTTCTCGGATCAGCAATCCGCTATCTGGTTATATTTATTTTATATTAACTGTGACCGGTTTTTGGTAGAAGTATTTTTTACATCTAAACTGCCAAAAAAATGCTTCTTACTCGTTATGATGAAACTATCGGTCTTCATTACCTACGAGTTTTTAGTATGTTAAGAAGAGAAATAAGCTTTTCCTAAATTTTAAGAACGAAACAGATACATTTGTTTTTTTTTTCTACTTAGGACATGACATTACATCTACAGTTTAATATCAATTGTTCCTTATCGATTGCTATTGGAATATATTTATATTTATGACTATTTAGACTTTTAATTCCTAAATTTGTATGTATGTACAGATAATTTAATCATACACTGTGGTATAATATTTGTGAATCCTAAACACAATTAATTCATTACCGACCTGTTGCTGTAGCAGCATTCTTGTGTTCCAATAACAATAAGTATAACAGCCAAAATGTTAAGGGAAACCATGCATAACCAAATGCATAGTTTAAATTTAAAGGCAGGTGATATCCCTTCATTGATTAAAATTTATAACATATTCTTTAAATACAAATTTATGATCTGTTAATTGTTTATCAGAATCTACATTGGATTTATGTAGACAATGGGTACTTTGATAGATTTTCATTATTTTCTCCATATTATGTTATAAAAATATCTCCATATTATATTTTAAAAGTTATGATATGTTAACCCTTAGCAAAAGACAGTATTTTTATATACAATAGTCTAGAATAAATACAAAAATGGAGTATGAGTTTGCATCTCCATTGGTAAATTAACATACATTTACAAATTATTAACATATAATTGTTATAATATTTCAACAATGGCTAAGTTTCTGCATTAATTATGTTATATTATAACAATAAAATGACTAAACCATAACCAATGGACACATATTGATATGTTTTAATAATAAACATGCATATTTGTTATCACAATTTGCGCCAATACAAACTGTTATAAAAGCCATTCAGTGATACTTTTATGATGTCGTTAAAGTGGCGTTATCGCGTTTTCAAACTTCTAACCTATTAAAAACTAATTGATAACATTTCGTGTTGTTTTCGTAACGTTGATGTTTTTTTATGAAACGTCTGCATCCGTGGCGCAGTGGTTTATCGTTTGCCTTGCGACGCGTTGATCCTGGTTTAGGTTCCCGGGCTACAGGAGTAGTGGAGTATGGATAATGTTGAGATTTTTCGAATCCACCTGGCTAGCTACTACCACTCGATTTCAATCTGCCGCCAAAACAGCATTGCTATATTCTGACGGTCGTACGCGTGAGAGCCTGATGTAATTTGAGCGACAAATCTACGGCCTCATTGTTACTTGACATCGGTAGTTGTGGCGGTCAAATGTTAGCTTATAACCAATAAATAAAAAACAGAAAAGGTATAACGTTATTTTACCGCACGAGCATATATAACAAAGACATCGCTTGATCACCACTTTAACGTAGCAGCAAGTGTTATTAATTAACTCAACATAACAAGCGGAAGGCGAATACAAATTGTTGAAAAGATGGATGGACTGCTTAGTGAGGGATATGTGTAAGAAAGGGGGGGGAGTGTAGAGATGACGGCTGTTTTTTATCGGTTATGAGCTAACACTTGCTTCGATTTCACCTGCTGTTAATTGACAATGAGGCCATAGAGGGCAAAGTGTTTTCGCCCCGAATACTTGTGGCGCTCACATGTGTGACTGCCGGAATACAGCTATGTTGTTATGGCGGTAGGTCGACATTAAGGGCGACATAAATAAGCCAGGTGGATTTTAAAACAGCCTATCACGATCCAGACTCCACTAATGCTGCGACTGGGGACCTCCGCTTTACAAGGCAAGCGGGTAAAAAACTGCGCCACGGATGCAGTCATGAGATAACGGCTGAGGCCAGATGTGTGGAGGAGGAACCATGCACACTGTGCCGGCCCTAAATTAATGGGATAAGGCGAATTGAATCATAATAAGTGTCAGTATTTTATTTAAACTAACACTCACTACCTTCCTACTGTGTCACATGATAATGTAATTGGAGGAGTATGACTAAGTCGTTTTGATACATTGCGATAACGAACTGCGACGAATGATGTGTGTGCTCCAACTGAAGGCCGCGATAGTCCAGCGTCGCGTTACATTATTCACAGCGGACCCACCCGCAACTTAATCCTTCCCACGGGTACGATGAATCTGACACCGGGACGTGCTTCCGAGAACGTTTCGCGATTGGTACAGTAAATAATTGATCATCAGCAAACGGCTCTGTTAGCTAGTGTGTCGCCGAAAGTGTCACGCGACCGCACACCGTTCTCGTTGGCCGCACTCGATTTGAGGGCTTTCGTGATTGGCCCACCAGGCGTCGGTTTATTTTCAACCATATTGAATAAGAAAAAGTGAATAGATAATAGGATAATGTTGAAATATACGCGATAAGTTCTTTTCATTATTTGTTACAATTAAATTTGTGAAAATCGCGCGAACCTAAGCAATAATTCCATAAATATGCTTTGTTCGCGGCTTGCGATGTCATTTCTAATACCCGTTCGTACCCCGTAGTAAAAAAATATCGAGTATTACAAGTCTAGGAAGATAGATGCGACCGCAGTTTCCTGCTGTTAAAGCATTGGTGTATATATTTTTTTTCTTTATTTATTACGCAAACCTTAAAATGAAACCTAAGACTTTGGGGTGTAATGTATTTAGCCCATTCTTGATTGAAAGTGTGACAAAACGTGCCCATTGCGTGACGATAAAGCGATGTTCGTATTTTATTATTTATCTGTTACGCATTCAAATATATCTCGTGTATCACATAAACAGAAATTAAACTCCGAATAAAACGTGATAAGTTTGATCCCGGGCTACATAAACCGTTGGTAATATAATGATTAACTTTCAATTATCAAACCTTGACATTTTTATTGGCTACGCGCTAACGCATGACCTCGATTTCACCTAATATTAAGTGAGAAAATGGCGATAGATGGTGAAACAGGCTCGCCCAGATCGCATCAATTATGTCGTCGCGGCAGATTGCCGTTGAGACTGGCGGCCAGCCAAGTGGATTCGGATGAACCTAAGAACCATGAAAAACCACACCTCATGAGGCCCGGGAGTCGAATGACCACAGTGTTGGAAAGGCAAAGCGGTGAATCGCTGCGCCACAGAGGAAGATATAAAACGAATATTTTTTTTTTTTAATTTTTTACATTTCATTTCGATTGTTTTCGCGTTATCTGTGTAATCTTCGCGGGCGTTATTATCACGATTTCGCATTGCACTCGTACAACGGTGTAGACGGTGTCCGATGCCCGGCCGCTACTTACCTAACTTATGCATTAATTCATAAAGATTGCGCGTATGATAAACACTAATAAAACAGTAAAGTGATATTTTGTGCTAATATCCGATTTTTATCGCAAATAATACGACTAAATTACGTCTTCGGCTGATGTTACGCCTTCGACAGCACCGACGGAGTTCCGCAAACTAACTCTTGGTTCAATAAACTAATACCTCATGTTTTCAATGTTTAATGCGTGCTTCTTTTTTTTTTATTAAAACACTGAAACTTGTCGGCTGTGAAACGGATACGTAGATAAAGTTTATCCGACAGATCAGAGGTCTTCAATTTTTTTTTTAAATTGTGAACCATTCGTCATGTTTTCCGTTCTTTGACAGACCCCACTGTTCACCTTATATTGAAATCTTCCAAAGTGATCGACCTTCAACGTGTTTTTGACAGTTTGTAGAGTAAATAAAAATGTAATAAAGATTTAACAATGTACTTTGAAAGGAAATACGTAGCTACTATTTGTGCATAAGTATGGTTTTTTCCATTCATGGAAAGCCAAAAAACGACCTGGCTCAATAAAATCCACTAACGTACACCTCCCCTCTTTGTTATATTTCATTTATTTCCCATTTTTTTTTCCCGCTGCCACGGACCCTTTGTAAGTCGTCGCCGACCTCTGGGGCTTGATATAAACCACTGGGTGTCGCAGCGTTCGATAGAGCTTTCGCAATAACAACGTATTATCCAATACACTATATAATAGGGTACTATTGTATAGAGTGCCGTTTTTGTTCATCCCGTGACGTCAGTTACGCGCAGCACAAAACTAGCATTATATGATGATATACCGTTTCGAGTTAACTCTCGGTCGAACCTACTTACTTCATGATGACGCGTAATGGTTTAGCGACATTATTCCAAATCGTGGCGTGAAACGACGGCTGCGGCCTTGATCGGTTCGCAACTACGAACTCGAACAACAAACGGTATATAAGGAACGAAATTAGCGGAACGAAAATTCCACGACATTTTATTGACAACGAGAAAGGCTTTTTCATTTTGTCACATAACATAAAAGGATATGTGTGTAGATTTTTCAGAGCGTTGTAACAAATTTTTCATTTCGACAAGACGATTTTTTATCATTGAAAAGAAAATAATTTGCGTCTTCGAAGAGCTAAAGAACGTTCATGGGAGTATTTTAATTATTTTTTCCTTGTAGACACGCAAAAGTGCAAAGATCATTTACTGTCCAAGGCCACAAGCTCGTGTATTTATATTGTTACAACTACCTTGTTATTAATTTTCGTCGTTAAATGTTCACAGAAGACGGATGAACAGAAAATTATCTACTCAGGTCAACTGTTGGAAGATGGCGCCGTACTTAAAGATGTGTTGAGAACATACGACAGTGACATCGCGCATACCATGCACTTGGTTTGCAAGCCGAGCAGAAACATGCCGATTAGAGAGCAGCAGAGGCCGGCGGAGACCGCGGCTGACGGTCTCCGGCAGCGAGGCGCCGCGCAGACCGTCACCGAGCAGCCGGTCGAGACGCCGTCGAGACCGGAGACCAGGCAGAACGACCAGAATCACACCGTCGAAATGCAGAACTACATGAATTCGTTCGTTAACAACTATGGGAGGGTGCCGCCGTATCCAAACTACAACTTCGGCGAGGGCTACCTGCAAGCGCCCAACGACCCGGCGGCGTACGCCAACCATATGCTGATGATACAGCAGGCCTATTTGCAGTACATGCAGCAGTACGCCAATATGTGAGTAATGGTTCCGATTCATTATTATATTTGTAATCGGTTAATAATTTAAAAATCGATTTGCTACGAACGTCATTGCTCTTTTTGACTATCTGACAGATGGCTTTTGGCGCCCTTTTATAGCGTCGTTACTAATTAATTTCGGTGCCTCCCATGGTAGTGATAATATTCGAGAACTTCAAACACGGTTTTTACATAGTAAGATTCTATCACACACGTTGTACAGGAAAAAAACGTTTTTCTTCATCTGACATCGATGGTCGTAGGTTATATTCATATAAAACCAAAAACAAAAAAAAACACAGCTAAACGAACAAAATGAGAAACTAAAAATCAATTTTAAACAATTAATAAGATTTCTTGTAAATATCATGTTATTTTATTAGTTACTATAGTGGCAATAGATATACACAATCTGTGAAAATTTCAAGTTTCCACCTATCCAAGGTTCAATAGATAGAGCACGCTGACAGAAGGACGGACAGCGGCGTCTCCAGTAACGGAATTACGATTGTTACCCTTTGGGGTACAGAAAAAAACGTTACATAAAAAGAAAAAAAAGCAATTATTTTTACAACGTTAAAGTTTAAAAGTAATATCTAGAAATTTAACCAGTTAGTGTTGAAGCATAAAGTATTCATATATGCGGATAATTTTAAATACACATGGGTGTAATGGCGACCATATCTAAATTAATAATGGTTTCTATTATACAACACCGATCACGTAGATGTATGTAGGTAAATAGTTCAATAATGTGCAATAAAAAGAGACAATTGCTGTTTTCATTCGAATACATGAGCTCATTTTGCATGTATAAACATTCCTATTCATTTACTTTTTCCTTGAATGTAAAGATACGATGAATTTACATTAACTAGTTTTTTTTTTTAATTTTTACGTACTTCACATACAAAACTGATATTAGTTTTTATGATGATAATACATGTACTCGTTTTAGATAAGGACAATAATCAAATATGCGTTAAAAGTACGCACCGTAGAGAATTTGTTTTTGTCTCAAGGCCTTTACAGAACACATTACTGTTTCCATCTACAGTCTCTCACAAGTCTATCTGAAAATTATCAATATCAAAAATTTAAAATAAAAACACATTATATATAGTCGATGCATTAATTACTAATTTATTGTAATGATTTTATTTTTTCTTCATAGTGAACTAACATTTGACGTCAATTTCACCTGATGTTAAGTGACAATGAGACCCATAAACGGTGCAGCTTGCTCGCGTAGAACACTTACGGCTCTGACGTTGTACAACTGACGGATCACAGCGCTGTTATGGCGGCAGTTTGACAGGGGCGCGACTGTAGGGCAAGACCGAGCACTCTTTTACGTAAAAAAGAATAAAAAAATCATGTGAATTTTTCATTATTTTTATCTTATACTCCGTAACAATTATGATTCATCAATTTTAGGGTTCTGTATTGTTTAAATTGCCGCCGCTGGTTAAGGGGCGTAGGCTAGCCAGGCGTCTTCGGAAAAGCATTTTGTCCCAATGTCACCTTAATTATCATAGTAATGCTGCAGAGGTTTAATAAAATGAGATTATGAGATGAACGAATCATTATTAGTATTATTTAACCGTGCCTATTTTGAATCGGCTTCATCTAAACCGGTCCGCGGACATGCACGGGCCTAACCTGGTTGCAAAACCCGCAGGCGGGCGACAAATTGATGGTTGTTATTATTGTTAATTATTAGCGCGTTCTCCTTAGGCACAGAGTGGTGCCGCAACAGAGTCCGGCGGGGGAGCAAAGCGAGGCGCGCGCGGCGGCCGCGCAGCCGGCGGTGGCGCGGCCGCCGCCCGCCGAGGAGGCGCCGCCGCGCGACTGGCTCGACCAGGTGTACGCGGCGTCGCGGCTGGCCATCCTGCTCACGTTCGTGTGCGTGTACGGCAGCCCGGCGCGCCTGCTGCTCGTGCTGCTGCTCGCGCTGGCGGGATACCTGTGAGTGACGTCACCGACGCCGACTTCGACGGTTACAATGGACACGGTGGAATTTACTCCGCCTGTACCCACTTTGGATAGTACACCGCAATGTTGTTATGGATTACAGATTGGAATATTGGGTCGTCGATCGGGTTTAATATAGTCCAAGAGGCCGTACGTGGTGAACAAGCTCTAGCGGAATACTTTGGCAGTCATATGACAATAACATAGATATATGACTCTCGGAACGGCAACGCTACTTTAGCCCGGCTGGTGGATGTTCCAAACTCCGCCGCATGCGTACATTGTAGTTTTAAAAAAGATAAAACGTTTCGTTTCGCAGGCACCAGATCGGTTTCTTCCGCGATCTGGAGGTCCCTCAGAACAACGCCCCCGCCGCGGCGGCCGCGCAGGAGGCGCAGCCCACTCGCCAGTCCCTGCTGGCCTCCACGTGGGTCATCGTCACGTCGTTCTTCGCGTCCCTCATCCCCGACCCGAACTAGTGTCGTGCAACACCAGCGCCTGTCAGAATTAATCGATTCTCACAGATCCGATTCGCCCCGATACAACATCATGTATTACACAGTATTTACACAATGTAATGTTGAATTTAACAAGATTGTATTTTTTTTTTTTCTTGTGCTCGATCTATCGATCAATTTGTCACTGGGATAATTGTTAAATTTCCAATAAAAATTTAATGCGACGTGGCACGTTATACCTGTATAATTATTTTTCGACAGTTGTTAATCGACGAACATCACGAGGCCATACGAAAGTTAAATTTTAAATCAAATCTATTGATACTACTACTACATTGCAATATTTTAGTATGTGTTTGCCTTTGATTAAAACCGGAAAAATAACGGCTGATGGAAAAATATGGAATGATCTAAAACTATTTCCGAAATACATCCGTGGTCATTTCTAGGTATCTTGTGAACGACTAGCGATAGGAAAAAAAAATCGCACAATAACGGCTTCATTATCAATTGTTAATTAATTTATATGAATTATATACGCGATCGCTCAGTAATTGCTTGCTTAACGCAAAACTGACTACTCGCAGCGTCACTATCGGAATGAATCATTTGTTATAGGGCTCAATTATCGCTGATACATAATACTAATTAGTTAGGAAAGGGAGAGTATTGTGCGATTTTCGTTATTTCTGATCGTTTATATCGCAATATACGTAATAACATCGCTGATTAGTTGACTAAAAATTATAATAATATAAAACCGATGAACAATACATAATCTTTATTTCAGATGTTTTGTGTATCTATAAAATTATCACATACGTCTTTGTCCTTGAAATTCATAGACATTTTTTGTATGAAATCGGAATGCTTCTAAAATTGTTTTTTTTTTATTTTCATTAAAAAGATACGGAACATAAAAGTATGGTTTTTTAGTACAGCAAACATGTAAGCTTTGTATACTGTCAAATATTATTATGTAGTTACGTTAATTGTACGACATTGTTATTTATCACATAAACGTATTTAAAATATGGATTTAAATTCATACTAAATTTGGATATTTAATAACAATACATACACAAGACAATGATTTCAGTGTTGCGTGGTTTTCGTTTTGCTTATTGACAGCAACCAGTGTTATTTTGTGTAAATAAAAATTTTAAATTAAGCTTTATATCTATTTTACACATCTTGCCTACGAAAAATTTTCATCTTTCTATATAAAAAGAAAACACTGTAATGGAAATATGGTTTTAGCGATAGAAGTAAAACGGAGTTATTTGGAAACTTAAAAGTATTTTTGTTTATTAATGTAATACAATTGTTCGGTGTACTGATGTAAAACCAAATATTAAGTGTAAATATGCTTAGTACCTTGTATTTTAGTGTAAGTCAATCGTAAATTGTTTAAATGTGTGAGAGTGCACATTGGAAGGGATAGATTAATTTTGATGTCTGCAAACTATATGCATTTCGTGTTTCGAGTTATCTGGGACATTAAAAAAAACGATCTAACTTCCCATTTGAATTTCTCTCATGCCTTTAAGCTATGTAAGTTGTTTGGTTAAATAAATGGTTTATATTATAGATTAACTGATTCAAATTTTTAATATATCGGTTCATGTTCGGGAAGTATTTAACATTTGATTTACTTAAGAAAAATGCGAAATTTTTAAATATTTTCACAGATTACCTTTTATTTTGAGGTATTCGATTTTGAACTATATTGGATATCTATAAAGCTCAATATCGATTTAACTTTGACTATTTTTACGGCATTTCGATACATTTCAACTAATTTTAATAAAATAATGGGAACCTTTTAAGCAATTCATAACATATTTGTTTGAATTTATATTATCATTTTATTGATTGTTATCATTATTTTGGCAAAAAATTGTCGAATAATAATATTGTAGTTCCTTATAATAATTGCAAATTTGAGCTGTCGAGAATGATAATTAAAATAAAAAGAGGCATTTTTGTATTACAAAATTTTATCTTAATATGTTTAACAATCGCCTAATTTATTACTTGTAAAATACAGAGATACAAAGATTACCTGCATTTCGTTAATAATAAGCTATTTAAATTTTAATGTCGGCGTGTGAAGCATGCTGTGAAATCATTTCTGTACTGTGATAAGGTTGGTTTTCATTTCAATCATCGTTAATAAATAAAGGTAATTATTAATCCTGCTTTTAATTTCACATCTTATTGACCTTTTGAATATTATGGGCTGGCGCCTATAGGCTCTCGGCATAGTTTTCTAACACATTGTTACACTACTTCGGTACAAATAAATAAATAATATTAAATTAATTTAATGCAGTTTACTTTTCGGATTAAAAAATTTCGTAATTTTCACTACATCAAAGTTACTTTCTTACCGTACGGTACGATCAGTTCGTACCGAAGTATGCTGTTGTTAAGGTGTTAAAAGACCATTTCACTAGAACTAAATTTTACGGG
>DWQX01004638.1:0-14508 GCA_018245475.1 Pharmacophagus antenor
GCCCCCCTTTAAGGTCTGAAACCGGTGAAGACAACTTTTTTTTTCGTTCCATTCGTTTTCGTCATAGCGCAACTCGAGCGTTCAAATGTTTTTTTATACACTTTACTTGGAGTCGATGTTATTTGTTATTTAAGAGTTCATAAAAAAAAAATGCGCCGAAACATGCGGCCGCGAAAAAAAAAGCTTGCACTCGATGGCCGCGTAAGGATGGCAACAGTATCGACGACAGTAACAGAATTAACGTTTCCAGAAAAACTTCGAATGATTTAATGCAGAATATGAGAAACAATCGTAAGTTTGTTTTAGTGTGTTGTGATTGTGTATATGTTTGTTAACTTAAATGCGATAACTTGACCGGCGATGACGAAACTGTAACATAACTGTAACGCGCTTGCCTTTTTGACGGATATTAAAGTAAAAAAAAAATAAAACAAAAATCTCTATTGAATACAAATATCTCATTTACAATCAGCTACGTACTGTCACCTGAACTAGGAAATTCCTTCATCTCGGGAGACCAATACCAATAGATTTTGATAGTTCTTTGTGTGTTCCTTGTTTGTTATTCCATTACTTTTCAATGGATCCATTTTATTCCTGTAACTAACGACATAGTTTGTGGGCAATATTGCAGAGGCCTTTGCTCTCTTTTCATCATCTAATATTCATTGCAAAATCGATTTCCTAGTGGCATTTTCACCTCTCTGCTCTAAATCATAACAGTTGCATTCTTTCACCGTTGGAAATAGTTCCGGGTGTTGGGTCTTTCCTATTTCCGTACCCTTGGGTAGGGGTAAATATAGAATCGTGCATATTCATTTCAATTGGAAGTTTTTGCGATTTTTTTTTTAATTAGAAAACTTTACGTCTGGAGTTTAGACTCTGAAGCTGTCGGTTATAAATAAATTCAACCCTACGAGTGGAAAGGCTGAAAAGATTCATTATGCAACTATCGAAAATTTTTATTTAAAATTTGACTTCATACAGTTTTTATTTATTGTTAAAGTAATTGTTTGCGACCAACAAAATGATTTCTTTAGTGACATTTATTTTATGTAATAAATTACGTACGCTTAATGCATTTCGTTAAGTGTTTTATTTTGACTCTGTACTACAGCGGTTTGCACGTTTTATTTTACCACGCCTTTATATCGCTTAATTGAATTTTGTTCATTATAATTGCATGAGATCTTTACAACATAGAATTTCTTATTGTGATCTGTGGATGACTTGAGTAATAAAAAGCATGAATACAGTAAGCATGTAAGTTTTGTTGTGTGGCGAGATTTTTGTAGGATATCGTTAGTTTGTTACGACGAAGCAAATTAAAGAGTGATTAAATGACGCACTAAAATGTTTACTTTTAGCTTTGGCTCATTGAACACTTATCAACGGGATTGGTTTTTAATTTTGGTTCTATATCATAATTTAGATACTTTAACGTAATTACGTTTGGAAATTCTTAGCATTGGTTGTGTTAATGATAGGGTTTACCTCATTTCCCGCTCTTATAGATCGTGACACAACATCAAGACGGAACAACGCTGTGCCTTACTGTGTAGAGAATCCAGCAGAGAGCCTTATTACTAGAGTAAGTGATCACCTTTTATTTAAACAGTTTCCTAGATTTGGCGTTACGTTGCACTGGTGCTTACTGCGTTCCGTCTAGGTAAAACTTGTAAATACTTTAAGATATTTATTCCATATAAAATTTTTAATGGAGAATATTTTGTAAATAAGAAGGTACTAGTGCCAAGTGGAAATCACTTACGGTTCGAGGAGAGATGGGCGTGAAGGTGCATGAACTGTGCTTGGCCGCCTTCGTGGCGCAGTGGTTCAGCCGCTTGCCTCGAAGTGTCGGGTTCGATTCCCGGGCCGCAGGTGTAGTGGAGTCTGGATTGCGGTAGGGTTTTTAAAACCCGCCTGGCTGGCTACCGCCCTCAATGTCAATCTGTCGCCGTAGCAGCACTGCCGTGTTCCGGCAGCCATACACGTGAGAGCCGGATGTATTCTGGACGAACACGCTCCACCGTCTACGGCTTCACTGTCACTTAACATCAGGTGAAATCGGCGCCGAGTGTTAACCTATGACCGTTAAAAAAAAAATGAAAATTAGTGGAAAATAATAGTTAAAGCAGATACGTAATTACATGATCAGAGTGGAGCGAGAAAGAGAAGTCGAATTATACAATGGAATAGTATGTATAAAGATGTAACAATTTTAGCTAACATAGATCGCAGATGTACCTTAAGTCGGTTATGTCATGTTCAGGTGCTTATGGAGCAGGGGCTGGGCAAGTATTGCGACAAGGAGTTCATTCAGAGCACCTCGCGCGAGATGCAGGAGGCGCTCGATCTCACACAGGAGGAGATGGACACGTGAGCGCTTACGTCATATCTAACCACCGGCAGCTGGAGGGGGGATGCCGTTACCAACGACCTACTAAAATTATGTTCACCCAAATAATTCGCATCGGTATATGGAAAATGAAAATTTGTAATCGCAGTTCATGTTTTACAAACGAGTGCCATGAAAAAATATGCTCAATCTCGTTTATAATAGATCTCGTTATGGGCCGATCTAAGCAGAATTAGATTACTGTCTTAAGGCATATCGGGCGGCAGAAATGGGCGTCTTGATTATATCATATTAATTTTTTCCTAATTCACTCGTATAATAATTTTACACTATCACAAAACACCTACTACTATCGACAGCTGACAAACTCAATGGCATATGTGTGAGCGCGTCTGTGCTCGCATTGTTTAGAAGAGACCGCTTTCAGCGGTGAGACCGCTTTCAGCGGTGAGACCGCTGTTCGTACTGCCAACGTATTCTTTTACTTCGCTCCATTTGTGACAGTTACTTTTTATTCTGTTCTTGTTCTGCAATGAAGAAAATTCATTAAACAGTTGTATCTTCTTCCCGCTGCCTTACAGCGCAGCGAACCAGATAATTCTGCAAGAGCGTAAACAGAAGACGGCGCAAAACGGATCCAGCGACGTGGTAAGTATTCTCACACGCCACCCACAATGCCGGCTCATGCGAGCGCAGAGGCAGTATCTAATTGTCGATTTTTTTTCTTCTAGGAAGGCATATTCGCCCGACAGTATCATCCGTTCCACCAGCCTCCGACGCAGCCCCCTCCGAGAAAAAAATAAACGCATAATTATTTTTTATTCATTGGCTTCTAGTTAACTCCCCACCCACCCCCCTTAACCGGTTGGTAACCGGTAACAGGGCTTTCTTTTAACCCGCTCAGGGTTTTCGGGCTACCCACTGCGGTAGCGGACTTAACGGGCCCCGGAGTGGTGCCCAGGTAATCGAATAGTTTTTTTTTGTATACATATATATATTATATATCTTAGTGTGACGTCAGAGTGCTTCGTTTTAGCTGTAATTAAAAAAAAAAAGAACTGTCAAATTGGAAGTTGATTTTTTTTGTATATATTTCTCATATTAAAATGGGTGGGATTATTTTGTGATGCCTTAACGAGTTCATGAGAAATGTTATTGGCGTGAATGTACCCTATGTATTTAAGATAGGGTTTTTTTTCCTATAACCGGTATTGGTATATTATTAATGTCTAAGTGCTTTGTCGTATCCAGGGTAATTGGACATTTAGGAAAACTGGTCGATATTTTTGCCCAACGTTCGAAATATTGACCCGTTAAAATGATAATTCGCTGTGTTATTGGAATGTTGTTAACCTTTTTATATCGGGAACTTCTATTTAATTGTAATCGGTTATGAAACGGATCCCGTGTTGGATGATTGTTGCTTTTGTTTTTTCAAAAAAAAAAAAAATGTTATTCCCAATTTAAATGATTACATTTTAGACGTGGCGATGTGCCTTAAATGAAAAAAGAAAATATATTATAAATAAAAGCATAAAAAAGGTGTATATTTAAGAATTGTACTATTGTGCCAAAATGTGCAAAATATATATCTATATTTTTTAAACAATATTTTTCGCCATTTGTACATCTACCCCTATACACGTTTCATATAGACTATGTAAACAGTAAATCGTATTCAAATATGTATTTATAATTTTTCAGATTCAATCGCGAAATGTTTACATTGTCTGCGAAGTGGTGACGTACCACTCCATTGTCTGTTGCTTAATGAAATCATTTCGATTATCGGACGTTTATAAATGTAGATTATATTAAATATTTCAATGTTGTATTTTGTATGGAATATACTAAAACTTTTAGCGCTAATAAAACTTTTAAAAATCCATTCAATTTCGTTGTTTATCTGTTATCCTTTGTTAACTTATTTTTTTATTGACTGTGGCGATATCAGTAATATGTATAGAATTCTTAAAACCGACAGCTTTAATACAACTTACTTTGTATTGTTTTGTAGGTTTTGTATGAAATAAATTTATCGATTATATATCTTTTGTTACTTAAAAAACAGACTTAGGAAGATATGTTTATACCAGCGTTCCTCAAAGTGGTCGATATCGACCTAATTATGTTTCTATTGACCTAAGTCAGAAAGAAAAATAACACTCTGTAGCAGCTGTTTTAAGTTAGCGGTTCATTATGAATGAGGGGGTCGATCTTAAAAGTAAGTAATTTGGCCATGAGGGTCTGAGGTAACAGTTCATTTTGGAAAAGGGATCACTTGTCCAAAATAGTTTGGGGATCTCTGGTTTATACTAAGCTCCCGATATTTTTCCTTGGTACAGTAGGCAAACAAGGGAGCAAACAGCGTACACAGCCGCAACTTTCGAAAAGTAAAAGCTGCGTTAACGAACTTAAAGACAGGAGTAGGCTCTTTTCTTGAAAGTCCCTAAGTCGTGTCGGTCCGGAGATAGCGCGGGGGTCGACTGATAAGTTTCAACAATTATAAATTATTAAGTATTATTTCGTCATTATCAGCCTGCGGCAGTCCCCTGCTGGACATAGGGATCTCGCAAGGAACGACATTTAGCCCGATCTCTGGCTAAACGCATCCAGTCGCTGCCAGCAACCTTGCGCAGATTGTCGCTCCATCTTTCCAGGTGACGTCCTTAACCTCGTTTGGCACTCCATCGATGGCAGATGTGACCAGCCCATTACCTTAGTTTACAGATGAGAAATGCTATCTCAGTAACTTTGGTCTTCTGACCGATGAGTTCATTGCGATCCCTATCCATCGGAGTAAAGCCGTGCATAGGTCTCTACTTCGCCAGCTGACCGACTTTGAGCTTCTGGAGCACACGCGTCGTCAGTGCCCAAGCTTCGACTCCGTGAGTACAGGTAAGACGTGCTGGTTGAAGACTTTCATCCTGAAGCTATGTGGTGTTGGCAACGAGAAGACCCGATGAAGCTTATGGATGGCTGCCCGTGTATTATCTATTTCGAAAGACGAATACACCATCATCATTAGCCGCTGGTAATCCACTGCTGGACATAAGCTTTCCCCGAGGATTACACCAATCGAGCTTGTGCTGCCCACATCCAGAGGCCTCGCGCGACCCCTGCCAGATCTTCCATCATCTGGGGCGGCTGTCTGCACTGGGTCTACCAATACGGGGCTACCACTCGAGATACTAACCGCTTTAACAGTTATTGCCCCTTCGAGCAATATGCTCGGCCCGTTGAAAGAGAGATTGGTGACGATTTTTGACACTTTAAATATTGACTAAATTCCACTATTGAGTAAAAAAAGTTGATAAGATAAATAACAATTATGTACTTATAGCAATAAATGTCTACAGAACAACTTTTTACGCTAGTCTTAAATAAAGAAAAATTTCGGATTGTGACTGCCAGCGTCCAGCAATTGAAAGGCGCTAGAAGAAGAAACAATAAAAGACAAAGATTGCTCCAAAGCATTTATTGTTAATATAATCAGCATTTTGAATGACAACAAGAAACGTCCCAACATTTTTTCAATATCGTATATAATGTATGCACAGGGGTGAGCCTACGGTATGTCTTCCTTCGAATTGTTCAGCGCGCGTCCCATGTCCCGCACGGAGCCCAGCTTGTTGCATATTTCCGACTTCAGCTCGTAAATCAGCTTGTTCGTCTCCTCCTCCATGACGCTGTTCGTGTCAAAGTCCTTGTCGGGGTCGTCGCCGGGGGTAGACTTGTTCCGCGGGTCCGACGAGCTGCTCGACGCCTCCAAGTCGAAGATGTTCTGGAACTCGGGCATCTTGCTAGAGATCGACATGATGTTCTCCTGGGTGAAGTTGATGTCCTTCAATATGATCGTCTTGATCTGGCACGGCGAGCACGAGTACGCGCTGCCGGCGTCCTGCGAGCACTGGATGGGCACGCCCGACAGGCCCCCGCGCGACTTCCGCTGCAGGTCCGCCAGCGACTCGCTCGCGTGCGTCGTCAGCTCGCATATCTCCGTTTGCAGTTTCTTGATCAGGTACTCCAGTTTCGCGATTCGCTTCTCGAAGTTTATGTTCGACTTGCGCTTCTTAACCATCGTCTGCGACTTAGCTTGCTTACATGCTTGCTTCGTGTCCACTTTTCGTAACTTCTCCCACATGCTCTCCAGAAAAGGCTTCTTGGCCTTTTCGGCGCAGTCGGGTTTACTCTTGGCCTCCTCCATTTTACTCAAGGTATCTTTTCATTCTCTCCCTACACTCGTTGAGCTTGTAGCGCTTGTTCTGCTCCTCGCAAGGGTCCGGGGTCGGCGGCGGCGGGAGCGTGGGCGTCGGGGGACAGCCGGGCCAGGGCAGATCGGGGTGCGCGGCGACCGCGTCCTTCACCTCCTCGCAGCGGGAGGAGCCTGTGATCTCGCGCTCGACGGGACAGACGATCGGCTGGTCGTGGATGTTTATCTGGATCGGTGGGTTCTTTATCTTCTCTATGCAAAGACCGAAGCAGTCGGGCGGCGGCGGCGGGTCGGGTATCGGCGGCGCCTCGCAGATGTTCACGCCGGCCTTTTTCAACTGCTTAATCTTCTGTAGCTTGCACGGGTCGGGGGGCGGCGGTTCAGGTTTTTTTTCTGTGGTACATTTTTTTATGTTCATGTTATATACATCACTGGAGCATGATTTTTGTTATTTTTGTTATTAATTTCGAATAATGTAATTTGTCTGCTTCGGTTATTTGTCAGGTGTCATCATTATTCTTTTTCTCGTGGACGGCGCGCTGCTTCTGTATTTCTAAAGGTGCCAGTAGCGAGTTGTTTTTTTTTTAATTAGAAAATAAAAGTTAAACGATGCAGATCTAAATTAATGAAGAACAAAATGAAATTGTATTTTAACCAATTAATATTTTTTCTACTATATAAATAAACGATAATTTAAAATACGGATAGAAGAAAGAACACAAGTCTTTATAAAGTTGGCAGCGCCGCCATTGTTATATTTCCATCCATCGAGGCTATTGAGTGGGGCCATTTTAATGTCTCTTAAATTTTTAGATGTGAACACGCCATCTAAATGTGCCTTGTAAACAAATAAGACGTAAAATATGCAATTATGGATTTCTATCGACATTCTCACTAGCTACACTTCCTATCCATAGGTGTCTCGCTAACAATCAATAATCTTAATTTCAATTGCACCGCAAGAGAAAGCAAAAGAAACATTTAAACTGCGATTGATTCACTTTATTGTTGAAATTTACATTATTTACTTCAATTCACTTTTTGTCTTTCACTATTACTATTGGATTTTTGATCTTTTCCAAGCACAGGAACGGGAGCGCTATGTGGTTCTTCTTGTAGTAATGCAGATTGGTGTCGTGGGGCTTCGACGCATCATAGATCTCACAGGGGCCCACGAAAATTGTGCTGGACTCTGTAAGCAAACGTCGAATTTCATTCCGTCCATCAAAATTAATACCATGCTATGGACGCAATTCTCGAAACGCCACCTGACGAAATCACAAAAAAGCATTGACGGTGCAGTAGAAAATGAAGGACTCATTGCTAATATTAAGAAATGTTAACATAAAAAAACCACTACTGTAAACCCTTATCAAAGCCACTATGTAATAAAGGTGCATCTTAACCGATTGTGTCCTGATGCATTTTAAAATGTACCACATACTTACGATGAACGTTGACCTTAGAGTCCTTGAGAAATTTCAAACGGCATTCGGACTTGTTAGTGCGTGACTCCACCCGCTTCTCGTTCAGTTTGACGACGGCGCGGCTGATATCGACCACTTCGTCGAGTAAAAAGTTATCAAGATCATCCATATTAGGCTCGAATCGCGAACAGTCGTTGTGTAGATTTGCTTAGGAGTCTACCGATTCTTTTATTGACTGTCCGTTTTGCTGAGGTCCTTCTCATCCAAGTTGCAGCAAGGACGCTCCGGTGAGCACTGACACGGACCACCGTTCTCCTCGCTGCTGCCGTGACACGGGGAACCCTGGGGTTTCTTCGTCTTCGTCTTACCATCACTCTGTGCTAAATTCTCGAATTCCTCCGAATACGGCATCACGCATGGAAGGCATTTCATCTTCGTGTTCTTTGCATCGTTGCATTTGTCATCGGACATTTTGTAAACGCTTATTTAATAATCACATTATAATTTTGAACATTGCGAAGGATCGAAAATCTTTGAGATGTTGCAATTGACGACGACGTCTGTTCTAGTTTGGTCGCGTTGAGAAGTTGGCCAGTGACATTCTACGCGAAGGAGGTTCTTGTTGTAGAATTTCTGTCAACGCTTCGTTTAGCAATACCAGAACAGAAACTATATTGTTTACTATCATTTCTTTTCTAGTATACACCCGGTGACACGGGCTTACGAACAACGAGTGCAGTAAAAGCCTGTCAAGTGTATAAGGGGTTGAGGGGTGGGGGGTCAAAATGTACATAACAAGAACTTTTTAAAGCTCAAATTTGAAATATGTCATATCCAAGATAATAAAATTTATTGATCACATGCAACTTTAATCACTTTTATAAATTCTAAGTCTTACGACGTACGTATTTTTCCACATTTCGTGTCGTCTTGGAACAACACCCGGAATCTCCGTTTACCCCCAAAGAGAGACCTTACCGTCAATATCCCTAAGACTACGACCAACTAACTCAAGAGCAGGGGTTCTTCCCCGTGACAGAGCGAATAACAAGCCAAATCGTTGCCTAAGAATGAATTGTCAATGACATGTTTTTTGATTAGGGGCGGCGTTTTAATAAAACGAAAAATGTTTCTGTAGGATGCTATTAATGTAATTAATGATCAATTCGGTTTTTGCAGCGTTCTCAAACTTCTCTCGCTGTCCTCGTATGCATCCGACATGGAGTCGGTCGACTCGGAGTCCGTCGCTTTGTACGCGGAGACGACGTTCTCGTCCTCGCGGAATATCGAGAATATTTTCGACTTGATCGCGGTGAACACACTGTTCGGCGGCTGGGGCGGCTCTTGAATGGCGACGCTGGCATAGCCCGGCTCCCTGTACCTCTTGCTGCACGTGCAAAAGTTGACCGCGGAGTGCGACGACTGCATGGCCACCTTCTTGCCGCGCCTCCTTTTACCCGTCTTGCTCGTGCTTTCATCCACCATCTTCATCCGGTATTTCATGTCCAGCAAGTAAGTCGATGGTGTTTCGATGCTTTTGTTCTTGAGGACCTTTGGCGGCGGCAGGACCTCGTCGGTGTTGCTCGACTGTGTCTTGCGCAGGACCGCTTCCAGGTGCCTCTCGCTCTCGCGTCTTATCGTAGTCATCGCATCCTTTGTTTTGGTGTAGATGTTCCCGAAGAAGTCTTTGGCGAGCGTCGTCAAGTCTTCCGATGTGATCTTGCACGTCGGGATCGCCTCGTTCAGGTCTACTTTCATCACTGTCACGCTCATTTCGCTCTGAGTTAGATCAGTCGTGGACGGAATCACCTTAACCTTCATACAGTTCGAAACTTTCTTAGATTTTGCGCTTTTGCTGAATTCGTAATACGTATTGAAGTTCCTTTGAGATTCTGTGAACAGATTTGCGTTGCTAAGGTGGTCTTCGTCGTCAAGTGTTTGATCTTGATCAAGCGCTTGCTTGTATTCAATGTCCTGTATCTTGATAATAGATGGACACTTGTTGAGTCTCATAAATGACTTGTGATCGTCGATCAACGTTTCGGAACTTTTTATGAAGAACGTGTTAGCGCAGCAGCTAGGCTTGTTTTTGCATTTCTTGCCGCCCTGTTGCGTGGTGCTGATGCATGATACCAACGGCTCCGAGCTCGTAACTTCCTTTTTACTGATAGATGGTGGGGTTGTTTCATTGTCGCTGCTGTTCGAAGACTGCGGTTGCATTTTAAAATGTGGAGAACATATGTGTAAGTTTGTGTATGAACTTTTGAAGTTCTCTAATACTGAACAGCAAGATTTTTCTTCTTTTTTAGGCTTCTTCACCTCATCTGCGTCGCCGAATGTGCACGGCGGCATTCTCAGCCTGCCCGAACAGCACTTGTGTGCGCTGGCTGGCAAACAGGAAAATTTTCTCTCGTCAACTTTCTTCGCTTCTTGTTCGTGAGTGCTTTCTATTGAAATTTTTGATTGGATTCTCGGTATATTAGTAGAAGAACGTTTAGCTTTAGTATTTGTTGCCGAGTTATCTTTGATTAGGCATGGTTTGGCGTGATAAGCCTTGCTTTTGCCTTCGCACACTTCAGTTTGTGTTTTGTCTAAGCAAGCACTATCGGCAGTCGATTGATTCTGCTTGGGATTACAAGTGCTGTGATAGTCTTCCGCTGATGATGACGCTTTCACGTTCCGAATGCTATTAGAGCATAGGCGAAGAGCTAGGGACTTCGGATTCTTGACGATTTCTTTGTTCGGGAATGAGAAATTAGAATGATTCTCCGACACGGTAACGTGGTCCTCTAGGCTTTGACCGTCCAAATTATCAGCAGCGTGTACAGTGAATTGTTTTTGGAAGGGATCAATAATCTTTTTACAGAAGTACAAAGTTTCACTTAGCGATTTCGATAGCGGGCTCGGATAAGGCGACGAGCCATCGTTCAAGTCGTAGTCTAAAAATGATGTTTCAGTCGACTTACAGCTAACACCCTTGGGAAGTATCTTACAGTGGTCCGCTCTGTCGATAAAGTTGCTGTCGTCATATGCGGCGTTCGAGTAGAAGCTGTTTCGCGAGTCCTCCGTGTCCGGTATTATTATTAAGCTCTCCTGGCTGTCCGGCTCGGTCGACGCTTCCGAGACGTCTGAATCCAGACATTGGTTATTCGCACAGTCCATTTTGTGTAGTTGATATACGGCCAAACGGTCTTACAATAACTCTCGCTTCATCATGATGGCTTCAATTTTCGACTTGCGTTTTTTGCTACATTGTTATTAATTCTGTGGTAATTTCAATGTGTACATTAAATTTTACGTTTTTCACTTAACGAACGTCATTTTGACGCGTGCTTATTCTTTTTGTCAGTTTCTTCATAAAATTCTGTGATGTTATATAGGAACTATTTAATTTGGTCCCAGATCCGCCGACAGTGTCGCGAATGGCGGCGACGAAACTATTTCGTTAAGGTCCGATAGAATGAATTAAACCGCCACTGGGGAAAAATTGTACACTACAGTAAACCAGCAATGAGTAACAAAGACGTAAGAAAGCAAAGCTCTTCGTGGAGCGTCGTTTCGTTATGTGAAAAACTAAGAGAAATGTTATCGGTAATTGCGATTTCTTTAAACTATTATAGCGCCATCTAAATATATTCGTTTAAACTATGTTTGAGGCGACATCTATGCGTGACAAACGTGAACTATCTCAACGAAATTCATGAATATATACAGTAAAACGGCTTTACACATGTTTGCCGATAGATGTCCCATTTCATAATAGACTTAAATTTTTTTTTTTCGGATAACTTCACGTTCTTGACAGTTTTAGCTTTAAGTCTTTATTAGATAAAAAAATTTATTTTTATAAAATAATAATACCGGATATCTAAATGAGAGTAAAATGCTGGCGACTGTGAACAGATATTTACACAGATTTGTAAAGAAACAGATGGACGGACGAGTGACACGTTTATGCATAAAACATAATACACAAACAAACAAATAATATATGAAACGTTCAAACAAATCAGAATCCTCGTGGAATCGGTTGTCACGAACGGTTATTCCGGACCGATACGACTTGTTGTATTCAAGCGATGAGCCTATTGCTTCCTCAAACTTCGGCAACGCTGTTATGACTGCCCGAGCTGTTGCGGCTGTCCACGGGCGACGGTGATCACTTGACATCAGGTGAACCTCTCGCTCGTCTGAGTAATTTTCGTATAAAAAAAAAACTAACAAAAACTCTTGAATGCTAAAATACAGTGCATGAAAGGAGCACAGGCCGCAGCTCCTTTCCACCTCCTGGAGGTGGACTACATGGATATCCATGAGTGAATACGGAATGAAGCTTGTGTACTGTTCTGCTTAAAACCACAACATTATTGGTGCGTTATTTATGAAACTTAATTATTTAATAAATTTTCTCGACAGCCTCCGCGGCGTAGTGGTTAATCCGTTTGCCTTGGCTAAAGGTCCCGGGTTCGATTCAGCGGGCACCCCGGATGTCAATCAGCCGCTAAGGCAGCATTGCTGTGTTGTGGCGGTCAAGCGTGGGAGAGCCAGATGTGATCTCGGCGGTGCCACAACATTTCTAGCTTCGTTGTCACTTAACATCAGGTGATATCCCGTGACCGCCCATATCCAACCCGTACCCCTCGCGTGTTCGATTCTCGCTCATAGGAAGCATTTATGTGATGAACACTTTGTGTTTGTTGTGCGTCTGGTTGTTTATCCATATTTAAGTATTCATTTAAAAATATCCAGGTATGTATATCGGTCACTGATAACACATACTACAGGTGCTTAGCTACCTATCATGGGATCAGAGTACTATAAGTGAAATGTCCGAGATATTTATTTATTTGTGTGTAATCTAATCACTCACCTTTACGTTACCACTTTAATCGTATTTATGAATAATGTAATAACACTTAGATCAACGAAACTCACTTGGGTGAAATAAAATGAAACTTAAATTGTAATTATAAATTCATATGCCTTTATTTCATACTGGTGCGTAAATCTTAAAAATATATACTTAACACAAATTAAGAATAAAACTCATTACGTTTTCTTTCTTTTCTTTTTTTCATTAATTCATCTATTATCATTAAAATATCTGATGCCGGCGTCCGTCGCCGACTTTTATATGATAGCGGGGAACATAACACGTAGCTTTGTATGAATAAAAAACATATTGATCGAAGTATTGAAGAGATGACTGCATCTTCTTCAGCTTATGCATCGATAGATTCATATTCATCGACGATATGATAACACTTGACCACGATTACACTAGATGTTTAGTGATAATCCGGCGGTAGGTGGTGAAGAGTGCTACCACAGAACATTTCAGATGCAGAGACAACACGGAGGTTGACATTGGGGGTGGTAGCTAGTGGTAGCTAGTGGTAGCTAGTAGGGTTCGAAACACCGCACCGCGATCCATGCCAGCGTGACCGGGGAACCGAACCGCGCCACGCCAGCGAACATGTGTCGACAGCTTAGGTACATAAATACAATTAACGTCATCTCATATACACTTTACATAATATATCAATTTATTTATGTGAGATGCTAAAAGAAAAAATATCCTCTCATTGAACAACCGGCATTCGATTTTAATTGCATATAAACAAAATACATTTTCGATTGTCTGCCGTTTCGTATCTTTGGCGATGACATTGCGTCTAGTAAAAATATAAGCTACATTGTATTGAAAGGATTTATAAAGGTGTGTTTAGATGAAGAATTTAATTGGTCGTACAATTAACATATACGTCATTATACAAAAGATCGTGTAACATAAATGTATATATACATAATATAATTTGTTAATTCTTCTATTTAATTACAAACGTAATGGAAACAATTATTTATTACATTCGTAATTCAATCCCACTAAACACACCTCAATGAAGTTATATACCAAGTCTTTGGCGCATCACTAAACTGTATGGTTAAATAATTTCGTAAAGAATTACCATATAAAATCTAACCGGGCGTGGAGGGGATAACTAAAATGTAAATAATAATAATAATAATCACTAAGCGATATTTACAAAAAGAAATAATATTAGCTAAATGTAAACACAATGGACGGAAACGAGATGATTTAGAATTGACCGCTAGTGTGCACACGGCCCAATACGATGCGACGTAAATAAGCAAACCCTTTGCGGCCGCGCAACTTTTGTGTACGTCACGACCCGCGCCGCGGAGAGAGCGCCCTCGGGTCGCTTTCTAAGATCGAACATTTTGGCTTTGTCGTTGCATAGCGCGAGGGGTTAGCCTCGAACAGTGGTTTGCGACGTCATCGTCGACATCGTAACGTAACTAGAAACTAAATTTTATATAAAAAGTAAAAAGTAAAAAAAAAAAAACAAAGGAAACACGAATAATCTCATAGTAATTTCATTAAAACACAATTCATAGATAACCTCAATGATTTCACGTCGCGTTCTCACCGTACAAAACTTTGTTCGCGGGCGACTGTAAATATTCTGTCGCTTATCCACATCTGC
>DWQX01004639.1:0-14581 GCA_018245475.1 Pharmacophagus antenor
AATGGTATTTAGACATTCAAAATGATTAGTAGATTACACAGGTGTTCATATTGTTACGTTATCATACGCAGACTTAAAATATTTTGCAAATTATAACCTGTGTACACAGTGGTCCCAAACTTTTGGCTTGCAGTGTAGATCGTGGTATTCATCGGAGAATGTGTACATGGAATAATAATTTCATATGTCTTTTTTGGTATTCTTGTTTAAGATGAAGACATTGTGAACGACAATTAACGATATAATATTATTTTTTATAGTATGAACATGTTGAGATTTTATATTTCTAAACAAAAAAGATGCAAAATTTTCTATTTCATCCACTCCTCCAGTTTTTTTTTATTAAAGAGACCATCTCCGAGAATTTTGCTGTCAATTAAAAACAGAACTATCAAAATTAGTAAAAAGTTATCTAATTATTCTAAAACGAGACAAAAACTGAAGATGTATGTAAAATTGAGAAATTATATCTGTTTGTTAATGATTCAGTCAATCCAGCGTCAAAGGAAAGCAAACAAACGCATTTAAAGAAATAGTTCTATATAATGATTATTATCCTAAATTTTGTATCACATTTTATCAATAAAACGTCATCAGTAACATCAACGTGTGGTACTCCGCTATTGGACACAATGCGTTCTACTATATGCGGTCTTCTGCGTATTTATTCAATTAAACCGCTCTTCCCAATTCGTTGATATATCTGTTGAGGTAACCTTATATTCCTACATCCTCTACACGGCCCACTCTCAGTACTTGCTATACCTTCTGCGATCCATTGATTTATAAAAGTGGCTCAATGGCTCCAAGTGAAAACCAGATGGGCATCCACGATGGCATGAAAAAAAAATGGTTCACAAGTTTACAACCATATATTGATATTTTCCGTCATTTCATTGAGTACGTCCGTCTTATTAAAAAATAATACATAATAATCGAGAAAATATGCTTTTTTTTCCTTTTTGTTTTACCACTCTGAACCGAGAGTTCGGGACACGATCATTTCTTTTTTTAGGAGTTGTGGGAATATAATCGAAATGTAATAGCAGCGGGTGTACCAAAAGCAGTAAAACTTTGAAAAACAAAAAAATGTTTAGAAACCTCAGATTAATCAGTTTGTAGCCGACTCAGTGCCACTACAACATACCTACTTTAAGACACTACAACATTCCGCATCATTCAATGCAGGTACTCGATAAGGACATCCCGAGCACGACGGCGCTCCGTTATCCGCAGTTGTACCGGCAGCTCTCTAAAGGAAGGCAGCTCTCGTATAAAACTTTCTACATATGGATCGGGATATCTATTTATCAAGGTATTAATAATCTGTTACGGATTTCATTTATGATTTTCACTTTTTAAAAGTGGAATGATATAGAAATGACTTATTTCTCTCGTTCACTCATTCCAATTGTATAGCTCCAAATGTAATGTTCTTTGTTCAAAATTCTTCTCTATTGTCATCATCAAGATTTGTGTTTTAAACACTATGTTACAAGATTTTTAATCACGAATTTTCCATTAATACTTGTTACATTGATTGATCTCCATGACTGAATAAAACAAAAAAATAATTAGGTAATTTCTGAATTAATATTCAATATGGTCAAAACTCCTAAATTATGTCTTAAAGTTGTGGTCAGACAAACGGAGCAATACAGTGTTAAGTCTTGCTCGTTATATATTTAATTTAATGCAACTCATAGGGGGTGTCATCATGTACGGCGCACTGGTTCTCTTCGAGGATCAGTTGATACACATAGTGGAGATAAGTTACACCGCCCTGATTCTCACTGAGCTTATCATGGTGGCGCTCACGGTGGTCACGTGGCACCGGCTCATGATGCTCGCCGAGCTAGTCAGCCTGGCGATGTACACGGCAACACTGCTCATATTCACAACATACTTCGGTAAGTAGCTGTACTCGACATGCGAACAACTACGACACGAAAACTGAAATACAAAACGAGAGCTCAACTACTACGATACGAGAACTCAAACACTACCACACGAGAACTCATATGCTACGATACGAGACCTCAAACACTACGACACGCGAACTCAAATAGTTTTTTTTTATCAGTTAGGGTCCAATACTTCGACCTCGTTTTCACCCGATGTTAACATGCAATGAGGTCGTATAAATTGTGAAACGTGTTCTCCCAGAATACTTCTGGCTCTCACATGTATCACTGCTTGAACACAGCAATGCAATTATAGCCACAGGATAATACTGAAGATGGTAGTTAGGCAGGCGACTTCGAAAAACTCTACCACTATCCAGACTCCACTATATATGTGATCTGGCAATAGAACCCGGGACCTCCGCGTCTCATGGCAAGAGATAAACCACTGCGGTACTGAAATAGTCAAAACTCCCGATTCGAGAACTAAAATATTCATTTCGATCGGAAAATAATGTCAAGACTTCGCAAGAGAAGTAAGTCTAAAACGTAACCCTAGAAAATCTATGGTTAATCCATGTCGACAAGAACCGATGATAGCAGGTGTCTATTCGCAAATAATAATTATTATGATGATGATGAAAATTAAATTACACATTTTGTAAAACTAAAAAAAAAATTAAAGATCGATAACCTATCATCAAGAAATTGAAGATATCGCATCTTATAAATATCGTCGCGTCATGGACATGAAGTTTGTTCTTAAAAATCAGTAACCTTTCGGCAAGTTGGAAACTACAATACCGTAGATAAACGAATATACGTTAAACTTTTAAAACACTTGTTTTCGGATAGGGGATAAAAAATTATTTGATACATATTCTCATATGTATAATGAATGTGTAAACAAATATTTGATTCATCGCTACCACAAAGATACCAAAGTGACCAAAAGATAATAGTTGTTTACAGGGCACACATAATGTTTGACTTGTTTTTTTTAATCATTTATGTTAGTGCTTGATTAAAATCTCACATGTTGTTTAGTGGTGATGTCATTTATGATGACAAAGCGTACTATTACCCCGTTCACTCTCTTGTCGGGGACACCCATTGTTGACATTGAATCGATCCTCAGATGCAGATTTCATACGTCACTGGGACTTCTGGTGGAAGGTGACCACGATAACGCTAATTTCCTGCCTGCCTCTCTACATAGTGAAATTCATGCACAGGAAGTGGAGAGATCGCCAATACAAGAACCTAAGAAAATGACATTTTTGGTTCACGATTTTTGATTCTAGAAAAATCTTTATCTAATATTTTCTTTTTTTCCTTTTATCTAAGTTTCAAATAAGTATTAATAATCAAACTTAAGTGATATAAGCGAGTAATTACATGACAATCGTTTGTTTTATATTCCTTTAAATTTTTCTTTAGTGTTTTATTCATTTTCATATTTTTTATTGTAACAAATTTAGTATAAATTACTGTTTCACAAATAGTCAATTAATACCGAACACGATTAATGTCTGTCTCTAGTTTAATATACATTTAATTTTGTCACACATAAAGAAATAACTTTTAGCAACAGTTGTATGGCAGTGACATAACTTCTGATAAATTCTATTTATTTTTATTATTAACCATACTCCCAGATACAGCTTTAATATTTAAATTTCACTATATATATTTCAACAAGTATGTATAGTAAATAATTTGTTGATGTTTTGTTTATTTAACACAAATATCGTTTAATATATTATTTTTCCCTATATTCAATAGGTAAAATTCGATAAAACTTGATGCATCTCAATAAGGAATGTAGTTTTCTAAAAGTAGATATTGTAATAAAGGGAAAAGTTAAGTGAGAAGATTTAAGAAAATAATTAATACAATGTTCTAAACGCAATATATTATTAATCGTCTTTGCTTTTATAAAAAGTTCTAAATTTTTTTCATACTTGTCTTTTACCTATGGGAATCGTTTTTGCTAATATAGATTTTCAATTCGCCTTGTAAGCATAGACAAGCAACGATCAAAAATCATACAACCTATACTGTTCCATTTTTCGCATACGGCAAAAAACTGTCAAAATTACATTTAGAGTCAGATTTTGGCGTTGGAGTAGACATTTTTAATATCCTAACAAGTGTTTCATTGTGTTCCAAACGGGGCCAGTTATGTCATTAAATGACCGTAGCATGTAAATTAAAAAAATCGTTACTAATTGGTTCAATACATTTTCGAACGAAAATTTTTAAATGTAAATAAAGGTACTTTTAAAAATTAATCAGTGAAAATTATTATTTTTACTGCCATTTTAAACAACTCGTTTGTTATAACTATAAACCTAAAGAAAACTAATGTTTAAACCATACACTTCTGCGGTGACACGTAGGCAGGTAAATAATTTGAAATTTTTTCAAGTTAACTAATTATGAAACGATTTATTTTTGTTAAATTTAAATAACGCTAACTTATGATATCATTTAATGGATTCTTAATTGTCTTTCCTATTATTCACGTTTCATTCTTAAACTTAACGCATGTCACATACATATGTAACATAAAAATATGAAATGGACCATTTACTGGAATTTAGTATAAGCAATAACCTTACAGTAAATCGAGTCGACGATATATAACTGGCCACAATATAATTATTAATAAAATTTTCTCCTAAACCTGCTATCTCCAAAATATATTATGCATTTAATTATGATCAGTAATTAATATATAATTATTTTATGTTTTACCTGGATATCTATAGTCACACGTTCGACAACGTCTTTTATTAACTTCATAATATAATGTTCACCCTATTCATATTATTCTTCTAAAAACTATTTGCATTATATGAAAAGATATGATATTACGTTGTAATATTATTTTTATTAGATTACCTACGTACATTCTTAAATTTAGTTATCGTATTAATACCGTTATGTTTAACAGTTTGTATTGTTACTGTGATTAAAATTCATTTAGAAATATTTTAGTAATGTAAGAAATATGTTTTATATAGAGATGTGTCTTCATTAGAAATATTAATTACGGATATGTCATTAAAATGGTACAAATTGCATTATATTGTGATATCAATATTTATTTCATAACGTATATTATCTGTGTTAAGACGTGGTAATGGGGAAGTGTTGTGGATCGCGAAAAATTTATTATTATCCAAGTTTAATGATTGTTTTGTATTGCTAAATAATCGTAATAAATGACGTGATTACAATAAGTTGTATGATTTCGTCAGTAATGTTCCACATTTTTATAATGCCAACTCAACTAAATAGCATTTTATACAATACGATTTCCCCTTTGTATCTATTGTAAGGAGCAAATGCACGTTATATAGCTTACAGTTTAATTATACATGTCATAGCATTTTACTTTTCTCAAGAAAAATAATGAAACTTGAAGACTAGGCGCGAAGCGATATAATTGAAGCGCTGACAGGAAATTAAACAGGGCTGATGTAAATCACTTCTTTTATTTTCACTTAAGAGATTTTTCCTTATTCAATGTACAAGTATGTGATGGCTTCAGGTACTGCCTAGCTCGTCTACGAGTTTTACATATGCATATATATATATATATGTGACAAAAACTACCACTGGTTTTTTTTGATATTCTTAATAATATGTACTTAAAATTATTAAAAGAATAAATACATTTCTTTTCACAATTTTTAATACTCAGTATGCATATGACAGAGAAAAAGAAAATTAAATTCTGTAATCAGTTTTGATTTATTTGTTATAAAAAATTAAATACATCTTAAACAACATATCTTAAACAATAATAATTGCAATTAAAAGCTTATTAACAAAATAATAATCCTAACAAGAGTAACGAAATGTTCAACGAACGGTTAGGCATATTAATGTTTCGAAGGCGGTGTCGTGAATGACGTGACGTCTTGCTCAGTACCTGACGTCGTAGACTTTGTTTGTGAGTTTTTAGAGGCGACACGACGGGCCCAGGACAAGTCGCGTGAATTCCTCGATTTGCGGCAACGCGATTTCGAACTGTCAGAAGTGATGGACCGCTCGGACGTGGAGCTGCCCGACCACGCTGACCCAGAGTCTTGCTGCTCACGGCCGAACGTGATCGTCGAGTAAGAGTTTGTACTCGTCGAATAAACCTGCTGTGATCGCTTGGTGCTCGCGTTTTTAACGATTTTTACTTCGGACATGGACGTTTCAATTTTCGGAGGGCTTTTCGCTCTACTGGACGCTTTAAAGTTATCGGTTCCCATCTCGACGCACCTCTCCTTCTTAGAGGGCGGTATAGATTCCGCTTGACTCGTGTCCTCGTTATCGCTCATTATAACCGCCATCATCTTCTCCGTGTTCTCGTGGAGATCATACACCTTCTGCGTTTTGACGGAACCCCGGGAAGATGATTTCGTTCTTGTTTGCATCCGCCTCAACCGCGCCCGATCGCCGTAGTACGAAGAACTTTGACGCGACGGTAACATGGCAGGTATAACAGATTCTGGTTTTGAATACAACATTTCTTTTAATCCTGGACCCCTGCTTTCGCGGACTGTGCAACGACAAGGATTACCGTTGCCGAGAATGAAACTGTAACAGATTTGCGACAGACATATAACGGTAGCTGCTAATAGAATAAGGATAATGTATAATTTTGGAGTCCAATCTGGATCCATGTACAGATATGTTTCACTGAGCACTTTCCAGGGATGCCATTTTGATATTACCCGCTCTTCTTCCTCGAAAAGGTTTCGACGCGAAAGGCCTTTACCATAGCTCTGTACTGCAGCGGCAATGCGCAACACTCCTCCGTAAGCAGAATAAAGTTTGTCATCGGCTAGACGTGGGGCGACATCTTTTTGCATCCAATGCCACATTTCATTATTGAAATTCAAAAAGTCACTGTGACGGCAATTGTTTGGCGAATTGTTCAAAATACACCTCGCCGCAGTCGTATAATACTTGAGCAAAACATTTTCTGCTCGTGGTGAAACCAAGCTAACGAGGCCACCAGATTTAAATGGCAGAGCGATCGCTGATGGTTCGTAATCATCGTCTTGTTTAGGAATTGGCAAATGGATACAAGAGTTTGCATCTCTCTTTGTAACGAGTTTCGAACACGAGTTCAAAAGCTTACCACGTCCAACAAAAACCTTGATGACACTTAAATTAGCCCACTGAGGAATCCGATCAGGACGAGCCCACCCTAATCCTTGTGTATTTAAAAACAATTTTAAATGTTCTGAAAAATCATGTAGCTCTCTAACATCTCTATAAGGTACGTAGCCAGCGTAATATGAAAACCTCGCAGTGGGTAATATCTCTTTTGTTAAATGAGCGCCTATAGTGTCAGCGAGAGCGGTTTTTAAAATAAAACCAGAATGTGAATCTACGTCTTTATCAATAGAACGTAATGCACGACGAAAAAAAGCTAGGGTTTCTCTTAAATACTTCCCGTTAATATTTTCTGGACTAACGTTAATTGGCATTGCCTCTTCAAAAATCTTTCTAGCACGTAATTTAGCAAGTTCGTCCTCGCTCCAACAATCATTATTAACGAGCTTATTATGAAAAATCGTTGATCCAACATGTGACTTAGAGGCATATATTACCTCTATTAATATACATAATATCGTAATGTAAATCATACAGAAATATGTGGTAAATTTGACGTCATGAAAACTTCTTTATCAGTCTCACACGTCAGTAAAAAGTCAAAAGCAACATTTAATTCAAAAAGTCAAAATAAACAATGAATTGCCTATATCCGTTATATTTATTAGTCGTAACACACTAATGGTACATTTTTTATCACGGAACGTTTCCTATGGAAATTCCTGGTGGTAGATCTATTTGCACTGTTTGTGGATCTCCCGTTACCAGAATATATAATATCATAATCAATGAGAAACAGTCGTTGGTGTACGTTACAGTGTATGAAGAAAACTGTATCTAGGTTAATATCTGAGTTGATAAATAACCGACAGTATTCAAATATATATATACATAGTTCCGATGTATTTTATTCAAGTGGATTTAATTAATACAAAAAATAAAAGTTTTTTTTTATATTTCAGACATGAGTAACTTTGTTAGTACATACTTATTTCAGTAATAGACATTACAATTCAAAAATTCTCCGATGGTTCCTTAGTTTCGTCCTTCTCCATTCAAAAACAAATTTAAGAATAATTTCAGTAGTTAACAGAGTATTCCACTAAAACAGGGGTTCTTTTGACAGTTAATATTTTTATATATATGCTATGCCTTATTGTAGTAAATAGGAACTGTACAGACGCTAAATGTCAATAAATGTCTACACTAGTGTCAATGCTATTTATACAAGTTTGATCTATGGGCAAAAGGCGTTAATGTTTATAAATTTCAAATTTAAATTCAATTGACTTGTTTACTTTTTACTTAAATAATTTGTGAACTAACTGTATTTTTTATGTTAGCACAAATATATCCTTTGTAAGAGAATTAAAATATTATTAAATTAAAACATAAATATTAATTTGCGTCGTAACCTGTGTAAAAAATATTAATAAGAGAATAATGCCTCGAGTAAGTGTTACCTAACAAGGGTTTATTCAAACGAATTATTATTTTACGTATTGCTTATATTTTACGCATGATAAAAGATCCTATAATGATAAAAAATTCTTTACTATTACAATAATTTTACATAATATTTTGATTGTAAACTCAAAAAGTTTTCAAATACTTTTTTATTAAGTAGGTATTACATACCCATAAATAGAACATTAATAAAAAATCATTGTTTTAAAATACGCTCATTGATCATATGAGAGGTCAAATATTAGTAGAAATAAGAAAATAAGTCTATCGGAACTTTCTCAAATATACATCATTATTCACCGTAAAATTATTACACCAGTAAATATTATTTTTTAACAAAAGTGTCCTACATCTATTTCATTAAACAAATTTACTAACCTTTGTTAGTACTGCTTCTTTTTCAAATTTGTTTGTAAAACGTGTCTTAGGCTAGGCAGTAATAATTAATACTGTTTTCCTTTGTTTAATCAGTTATCAATCCACTTGATAATTTTTATCAGATTAAAACATAAATGATGTACTTACAGTTATATCAAAATGGCAAGATGTGTGTAGATTATATTTTTTTTAGCAATTTAAGTAATATGATAATAATTTTCAAAGTATAATAAAGAATATTTTAATTTTTGTATTCATTGTTCCCAGTCTGATTTAACATTGTGTAATAACATAATAAAATTTTTCCTTATGTAAATTTTGCACGAAACAAAGTTATGCTATACACATTTCATTCTAAATAGTGAATATTGCCATAGTTTTCTATCTTTTAGCCATATTTGCATTTACTCCTTTCAACTGAATAACATTTGAAAACAGAATACTTTGACTATCTATTCATATACTAAATTTCAAAAAACATTGACACTATACATAGTTATTTTTTCTATAATGGATATGGATATCAAAACAGCCATTTTTTAAAATTTATTGTTTAATTTTGACCATGTGGTTGTGTCATATAAGTGGTTTTAATGATTTTTTTTTCTTAAACTTGGTGTGATAACCACTTAATAAATATTTAAGATGCTTCTTGTAATGAAAAAATTTTTCATCAGATCAGGATAACAGATTGTAGCTTTTGTTCATTAAATACATAAAATATATTACAGGCTTTTCAGTGTGCATTATGCCTATGAATTATATATCTAACACTTTTGTACTAAGATATAAAGTTCTTTCATATTATTATTAAAGAAAATTTGTGGTGGTGTAGTAATTTTCACTTTGTGTTTTTGTCTTACATGTACAACAATGAGTTTGTCTTTTACAAAAACAAAAGTAAAGTGTAAAATCATTAATTTTCAGGATATCAGATCATATTTTAAACCCAAAAGAGAAGCAATGGATGATGACAGTGATGTCATACCTGCATCACCTCAAATAGAAATCAGAAATAAGGTACTATTATCAAATATAAATAATTATAATATGTATCTGAGACAATTCACATATGGTACTCTGATCCCAAGATAGCTAGCTAAGCAGCATGTGTAATATGGGTATTCAGAGAGACCTATATACATACATAGATATTTTTATTAAATACTTTAATATAGATAAACAACAAACACAAATGTTGACATAAATGCTTATCCTGAGTGGGAATCGAACCCGCAACCCCTAGTAGAAGAAATAGAGTTATTTAGACACTACACCAACAGACCAGTCATTTAATGAACAAGTTTTCTGTACATTCGAAACATTAAACCACCTTATTTGAGGTATAAATGTAATGAGTTGATATCCTATGTGTTCCCATTTTATCTTTTTATCATTTTATCTATCTATCGCAAATGAAGTGTACCTCAGTGTGGAACGTAAGTGATGACAGGGTGCCAGTAATAGAACAATGCATGCGCCGACTTTTTTTACACCAGCTAGTTGAAGGTAACGGGAATCATGTGAAAAAGAAGGAAAATGTATATAGATCTAGGATTTAGAATCTATAGCTGTAAATGTTCTTACTATCTTTTGCAACAATATTATTTTTAAGGTTAAAAGATCCCGACGAAAGAGGGCTCTGTCTGATGATTCTGATGATTCTTCACCTCAAAAAAAAGTTCAAAAGAAAGTCCCAGAAGCAAACCCAGCTAAACAAAGACAGAAATCACATAATACACTTAAAGAAGTTAAATCAGTTGACCTTTTTGACAATGTGTCCATAAAGCGAACTGAGCCCTTGGTAAAGAAATCCAAGGTAACAGAAACAGGAATCCATTCTGACAATGAGTTTGAACTGAGCTTGCTAGAACTTGATAAAATTGAAGAGTTAGAATCTGCAAGCAACAGTAAGAAATCAACAAATAAAACCAAAGATAAGGATAATGCAACAAATGTGACAAAAATTAAGAAAGACGACAAAACAATAAAAACAAATTTTGAAAGTAAAAAGGAAAAGCATTCAACATCTGAAAGTGAAAAAACTCCTAAACAGAAATCAAAAGAATTGCAGCTGAAAAATATTGAAAGCTGTTCGAATTATGATAAAAGTAATATTAATAAGGTAATAAGGACAGATTTTAGTGAATTCATAGAAAGTAAGAAAGAAGAACCTACCAGAAACAAGAAAAGAAAATTAGATAAAAGTATTAATGAATCTGGTATGTTACAATTTTTATGATATTCTCTATTTTTATACATTTTCAAATATACCGCATTAAATTTAAGTACCTCTATTTATTTAACCTCTGGTTATAAACTTGTTTTATTGTTTTTTGATAAAAAGCTTTATCTAAACAATTTCAGCACAAACAGTAATTCAAACACTTTATGCGCTTTAGTACATTATTGTATATTTTTTAGTTCTTACTGATGAAGAAAAGCACGAGAGAAGAATCATGTCTGCCGCATTATACAAAAATTATTTAAACAGATCTGGTCCAAAACATTTAGGCTCTAAAGAAATGCCAAAGGTAAAAAAATAAAATAATTTTAAAGTAAATTATGGTACCTTACTGTCAAAAACAAAGTGATACCTTACTCAATCAAACAAATACCGACTCATAAAATTGAATACTTTTTCATATTATTATGTAATAAATAAATTAGTTATATTAATATGAGCTGAATTCCATATCTTTCAAAATTTGATGATATTAAAGGTCTAACTTTTATAATTAAGGAACTACTTATCAGCCTGGAAATTAAATCTACATAAGCTATTATAGCTATTCTGTTGTAATTAATTAATAAATTAGTAAAAACATTTTTTAAACCATAGTATCTGGTTACTTATGAGCTCTGTATGAAATGTTTCTAATATTTTCATTTGTCATTTTTTTTAATATAAGTTTAATTTTAAACATTCCAGGGAACACCTAATTGTTTGAAAGATTTCGCATTTGTATTGACTGGTGTACTAGATTCTTTCGAGAAAGAAGATATAGCAAAAGCGATAGCTGATTTCGGAGGTAGTGTAAAGAATGGTGTAACTAAAAAGGTTTGTGTATTATTACACTACTTGTATTATTTGTATACTTTTTATTTCCTTCCATTTATTCAAATTATATTTTAATTAATATTAATTGTACTTAAAATATTGTTTAATGAAATAACAGTAAAGGTAAATACATTTATTATATACTACATGAATTCGACAGGCATGGTTAGGTCGCAATATATATAAATGTGAATTGTTACGTATTGGGTATCTCAATGATTTAGATGGTTAATAAAATGTCGGTTATAAAAGCGTGCACTATAATATAATACTTTAAGAGGATGATATAAAAACTTAAGTGAAAAAAAAGATTATATGCTTATTTTAATAATAAATTTCTCAATCTCATTTATTCTCTTCACTATAGTTTATTAAATATTTTAGGTTACACACGTCCTTGCCGGTGAGGATCCAGGACCGGCGAAAATGGCGAAAGCTCAAGAATTGGGAATCAAGATAATCAACGAAGATGAATTCTTAAAAATGATTATTGATTTATCAGGCAATAAATGCAATGACAAAGTAAAAGAGGAACCGAAATGGTCAAAAAAACAGTCGAAAAAGACACCGTCTAAATCGCCCATAGAAAATAAACACAGTGTTGTTAAAACCGAAAGTATTGCAAAAGTTAATATTAAATCGAAAAGTGAAATAAAAACTGAACACGCAAACGAATCTAAAATATCAACGCGTAATATACAGAAGAGCAAATCAGAGGAAATGGCAAATGTTAAAACAGAAATTGTCGGCGACAAGTTACAGGGCATAGAGGAAAAGTCTGAAATTAGTAATAGTATTGGTAAATATATGCTTTTAATACTTTGTATGCAAGTGTCCTTACATAAGAAAAACTAGTATTTTTCTAGATTTATGTAATTCCACGTATTACACAGCAAAAAATCTTTAAACACTTTCTCCATTTTATATACAAGTTAATGTGTATAGACATTATGATTAAATTTTTAAAAATTTTTTTTTATAAGTAGAGTTAAAAATTTTTGACTGGTGGAATGGAGAATAGAAACTGATTACATATATTAATTGTGTTTTGAATTTATTTTAAACCATGTCGTTACATATAACAATGGCATTTAAAATTTAATCAAAACATTTGGTATATTCTTAGCTACCTATGTCATTGCTTGTGTATTGTCTGTGTACTAATATGGTTTGTAACTGCTAGTATGTTTATGTAATTGTTTTTTTTTTCTTTCAGGAGTGTTTAAATCGGGTGAGCAAATGATTAACACAATGTTATGGGTGGACAAATATAAACCAACCAGTTTAAAACAAATCATCGGCCAGCATGGACCTGCTAGTAATGTCAAAAAGTGAGTGTTATATGTTGATATATTTTCTTTTTATTTGTTTTTTATTTGTTTTTATATTTCAGTGGTTTGTTAAGGTAATTTCAGATACTTCATTTTGTACCCTCTTGATACATTCCAGACCCGTTTCAGATCACGCTTCTAAATCTTAATAAGTAATTAATTTAATTTATATCAATTACAAAATTTCATTTCTTTTGCAATTTTCCGTGTATTTTTATTATTTCATACTATGTTATGAACTTTATTTGGAACACAAAGATGCGATGAGTAATTATAAATTAACAGATTATTTAGACTTTAATCTGCCTTAAGTCGTATTAGAATATTTCATATGTCATACTTTTGCAGGTTGTCAGATTGGTTGACGAAATGGTACGCCAACAGAAAGGCTAAACTTCCAAAACCCAACCCGTGGGCGAAGAATGACGACGGGGGATACTATAAAGCTGTGTTACTGTCGGGACCTCCAGGTGTTGGTGAGTTTATATTGAAAATGTTGACCAGAGTACTGTAATATAATTTCTTGACTGGCCCATTGGTGTAATGTCAGTAATCCTGCCTCTTACGCCAGGTGTCGAAAGATCAACTCTTCAAGAACAAACATTTATTATGAACATTTGTGTTTGTTCTGCCTGGTTGTTAATATATATATAAATATTTGTTAAAAATATCTATACAAGTATATCGCTCTCGGATAACCCATACCATAGATGCATCTTAACTATTTATCTTGCGATCAGAATACTGTGTGTGAAAAAATGTCCCAAATATTTAATAACATACAAATCTTGAGATTGGTATGAGCAATTATTAACATATTAATGCACAAATAACAAACATACTCTTGAAAATATATTTACATTTGTTATTTTTTCACCTTATTTTTTTAATCTTTACATGACCTATTTCGTATAGAAGGAACAAAAAAGATATAGAATTGAGAACCACCTTCTTTTCCCTCCATTGAAATAACACTGTGTTGTACACATTAACAAAAAAAAACTTTCATTCGTAAACTTTACCCAACATACACAACGACATATTACAATTTGATACATTAATATCGAGTTTAATAATTAATTTCAAGGTAAAACGACGTCGGTGTCCTTGGTGTGCAAGGAGCTGGGTTTCGACGTGGTCGAGTTCAACGCCTCAGACACAAGGAACAAGACATTGATTAAGGAACAGATCGGGGAGTTGCTGACCACCACTTCCCTGTCAGCATACGCGAAAGGTAAAATTCGCTTTAAGGAGTTTGTGTCCGTTTATAAACGATCGAATCGTTCGTGAAGTAGTTATGTTAATCAGAAAAAAAA
>DWQX01004640.1:0-14578 GCA_018245475.1 Pharmacophagus antenor
ATAAATAATAATAATTAATTTAATATTATGTGCCCATGAGCACAGAAAAAATGTAACGTGCTTGTGGTAACATTTACTCTATCTTATATAAATTATCAACATTAGTCAAGTAATCTAGTACATAAAAATGAATTATTCATTAATAATTGGACTGAAAGAATGTATTTAATATTATACTTTATAGTGATATAAGGAACGCGGATTAAAAAAAAATAATATGTTACCTTGACAGCTTTTTGCTTCAAGCCATGATCATGTAGCTGGTAAACAACTAATAGATAATATGTCTTGAGATTAATTATATTTACGTACCAGTTACATATTTCATTTATGGAACTACAACAGCACATAGCATTAAAATATGATAGGCAGTTTCAACGACGATTAGGTTATTAAATAAAAATGGTAAAATACAGTTATACCCCGAGATTTGTTACATTTGGAAGTTTTTAATTGTACTCTATATGTTTTTAGTGTTTAGATATTACATAGGTTCGTTACGGTGTGACCTACCAGACCGTCTATTTCTGCTGCTAAAAAATTAGGAATAAGCATTGTTGCTTTCCGCTATAAAAAAAGTTGCAACTGGAAAATTATTAAAAAACATATTTTTTGAATACAACCGCATTACCATCAAGTTTATATGCATTGTGAGACTCACTATAGATTATTAAGATATTTAAGTATATAATAACGTTACAATAACAATCACATAAAATAATAATATAGATAGTGGTAGGGGCTGTATAGCATAATATTATATTTTTATGTACGATGGTCGTAAACATTTTAAAAAGTATTACTGAATGAGGATGTTTGCTAACTTCATCTTCAGTATGCTGTTGCTAACAGTTTTGTAGATGAATAGTCTGCGACAATTAAGTTCCGATATCGAATCCGCTATGCGACTATCCTAGTGCATCGTGAGACAAAAGCTATTTGTAAGGCTATAACAATAATACAAGTAATAATAGTAGTAAGGCTGTAAAAATATGAATTGAAATAAAATTTTCAAAAAGGTCATTGATCAAAATAGTTTATTACAGTAGTAGGTAACACTTTTTTTATTGTTTAAATGTTACTTATTGATCAAAGGTGGCATTGATATTATTGTTTCAGGTTTTATTAAGCGTTACTTGTGAGAGCGTTAGTACGCGTGACAGTTTGAGACTAGCTTGGTTGACGAACAACTCGCTCACGTGCAACGATGGCACTCCAACTGGGTAGGTATGAGTTAACGTAACTCCAGTCTACGTTGAGTTCCCAATTTTGAGATTCTTCTAACACGGTCACAGAGAATTATTCATGGAATTCGAAGCTGTGGTAATTTGATTTATTGGTAAATCCTAGAATTTCGTTTTTGAAAAAAAAAAATCAGAAACGCACAATTATACAGAACTCATTAATCAATCCTTGTTTTGTTGAGAAAAAAAGACAAATCCTTTAAGTTTCTTGTCACTTCTCAGAGGAAGGCGCGGTGTTAACTGACAATAGTTTATCTGTCGACGATTAAAGTGATTGTAAAGATCCTACTTAACAAAGAAAGTGAGTTTGAGACAAAATAATTGGTCACACCGTCCTAGTGCGGCTTAATATCGCATGTCTTTGTAAACTGTTGTTCTTGAACATGTTGAATCCCTCAAAATAATTTCCTCTACTGGGAGCTCAAGCTCCAGTTAGAATTTTATTATCGCTAATTTACTATCAGCAACATTTCTTCGCAAGACAGTACCAATAATTGAATTTGTATTTATACTATTAACTTTAAATCGTAAAGTTAGAATTTAACTAGATAATTGTAAATAAATTGTTAAACACATCTGTGTGTTTGGTATCTTTCAGTCAGTTAACATTTAAGAGAATTAGTTTTTGTAATAACTGTTCATATATGATGATAGGATTATTCTGATTAATTAATACACATGTAAATCCAGTTAATACCAATTTTTGTTTAACATCAATGCGCTTACACCTTGATCTCAATTTGAAATTGAAAGCGTCGATAGTGCCCGTTTAGAATAATTTCCCTGTCGTATGAATGATTGCTAGAGCACAGCAAAGGTGTAATGACGTCAGATTTACATTGCGGGAGGCCTCGGAATCGAACTTGGGACATCCGTGTTAGAAGGTAAGCGTTAAACCACAGCTGATAAAGCTAAGAAATTACTTTGTCTAAAATGATATATATACATAATTTTCCAAAGCTTAAAATATTTCAGATACTATTTTCGACGTGGCAGCAACAGTCAACATTGGGTGGTATACCTAGAGGGTGGTGGATATTGCTGGGACATGGCTTCTTGCGGTGCCCGGTGGCGTCGACGACCCGGACTCATGTCGTCCGCGACTTGGCCACGGATGCGACGGGCCCCCGCTCTACTCTCCGATGACTCTACAATCAATCCTCTGTGGTATAGGTCCAACCACATACTATTGCCTTACTGCTCAAGCGATATGTGGGCAGGTACACGGGTTACGCCAAGAGAAAACAGCAATTTTACCTTCGCTGGCCGGCTGATAGTCCGTTCTGTTCTTTCCGATCTTCTTCAACTTGGATTGGCCGGACGACTATTACTAGTTGGCTCAAGTGCAGGGGGCGCGGGTGTAATGCTAAACGCTGACGCTACGCGAAGAATGCTCAGATCGTATGGAGTTCGCGTTGCAGCGATTGCTGACTCTGGATGGTTCCTTGACCGACCGGCGAAAGCGAGACGATCATATTCAACGGACGCTGTCGCCAGATTGGGGCACTCGTACTGGCGCGGGTCGCCACCGACTTCTTGCATGCGGGAATACCTCGAGAAACCCTGGTTGTGCTACTTTGGATATCGATTATACCCACACATACGAACACCTCTATTTGTGTTTCAATATCTTTTCGACTCCGCTCAATTGACGGCCGAAGGTGTGCGCGCACCGCGAACGCGTGCGCAGTGGGACGCCGTTCACCAGACGGGTTCGGCTTTGCGTATTAGTTTGAAGACCGTGAGGGCGACGTTCGCACCGGCATGCATGGCACACGGTGCGTTAGCCAGGTCCGAATGGTTGGCGATTAACGTGTCCGGCGTGTCACTGCCTCGGGCGATATCGTGTTGGGAACGCCGGTTTGAAGATGATCACCGTGAACGAGTGCGTTGTGCACCGCGGAGACTCGTAGAGAAGTGTTCTTGGCCGCAGTGCAACGGATCGTGTCCGCGTCTTCGAGATCCTCGTACAGGGGAGGAAGTAGCTTTGGCGGCCTTGCTTCAAAGCTTCGGGCTAGACGTCAGCGGGGCCGCTGCTGCCATGGGTCTCGACGCACGCCAGTTAGCACGGATGAGTCGCGCTGAACTTTTGCCTCTTCTGGCACCCCACACGTGACCACTATGTTTTAAATGCTGAATGGCATTGTGAATCTACCTCGTTTTTGTTACAAGTACAATTATTTTTAACTTTAGATACTATTTATTATTACGGATACACTGGTATCTTAACTTATACAAGTAAAAAGAAAATAATGAACTTTTAGTTTTTTGTTTATTCCTTTGGTAACTTAAGTCTGACGAATTACGTATAACAAATATCACACGACCAATGATGATCGTTAAATTAACATATGTACAAGACCGTTCCGTGTGTAGGAACGTATGACTAGTTCGTGGCTATTAATAGAACCCTTATAGTATATCTCACTATTGTAATTTTTATACATTAATGGAATATATAGCAGTAGACCGTTACGCTAGGCGGAAGTATGATCATTATTCAACTATATAAATTGATGCGCTTATAATAGATGACGGTGCGGTTTGGAACGGCTGCGATGTGAAAGCCAAGGAGAGCGATGGATCGCTAACGAGGCGCGGCCGTGATTTGACCTATTTACCCGGAGACCTCCTTCACGGGGGCGATTGCCGCGTCGTCATAAGCGAGCACTGCGCTCAGTGCTGAGTGCTATAGAAAGGTCGATGACGTCGTTGGCTAAGAAGAAATCGGTTGATATTATATTGGCCTGTTGTCGCCACCGGTTCGTTAGGCGCGCTGTGACGTTGCGGTTCACTGCGTCCGCGTTTATACGCAGCGAGCCGCGTAGAAGGATAATGTCGAGTACGGTTGGAGTGGTCTGCGCCATGGCGGAGTGCAGCGGCGACCGCGAGTTGGGCTGCGGCGAGTTGCTAAGAGCGTGGTCTAAGTACTGGAATAGGTTATACGGGCTGTTCGTATTCGCCCACAGATGAGGTAGAAGGGGCCATAACCAGCTGTTTTCTGAAAATAGATTACAGCACATTAATAAGTATATACCGAAATAAAAAATACCGTTCTTCAACTTTTAGGAGAGTTAGTTTGAATCTTTAAATAAAAATTAATTGTAATAATTGTAACAAAAGTGCCTAATAATATGTGTTTAATTTTTTATCTGTATAATGGATAATAATTATCTTAATACCAATTGATAATATATGAAATTAATTGTAATCGATAGTTAATACGACATTGATTGAGAGTTTTGGTTTAAAAGGAGAAAAAGGTCATTAAATAAATTTAATCTATTTGTCATATGATAGGAAAGAATGATAAATTAAAATATTATTTCTTTGAAAACATTAACCCATGTTTGATGTTACTAAATCATAAAACATTGTTTTTATTCTAACAAAAAGTTAGTACATACTGAATTTTTCTGAAGCTGGATCAATTTTAATTTAATTTTAGTTGGAAACGTACGTAGGAAGCTTCAAAAATGTATTGGACAGACACAATTACACGTGTTAAACTTATAACACTCTTTTGGGTTAAGAATAGCTTGGTATTTTAATGAATATGCACTACATTACAATTACCTAATAGTTTATCCTTTTTAGCTGATTAAAATTGATGACATAGCTTATTGCAATATACCTAGTTCACCCAACGAAAGTTTTGACTGTTAAAATGGCCTTTTTCGTTACATATTTAAACGTAATTGTAAATTAATCGTAATTGGTGAAATGGCTACACAGATTAAACTAATCATCAATCATAATATATTCTATTTTGTGCACATGCACGCCACTGCCAATACTATCAGGTCATACCCATACCTTTATTTAAAGGAACAGAACAGAAACGTATAGAAGTAATTATAAACATAACATAATTACCGGAAACAATTCCATTGTCAACGTAACTGAACAACAAGCGTTTGTCGGCGTCCAAAAGAGACTGAAGTGTAGGTCCGCTGGAACCGGGAGTGGTACCGAATTGTTGAGCGTGTGCTATGTGGGGACCGAGCTCCCTTTGCACTATTTCCAGTAATCCAACGTGAACATCACTTATTGGCCTGCCGTCGGCTTGGTAAAATCCTAACGGGAAGTGATGCGCATCAAGAAATACAACCTGTGAGAAAAATACTTTTGCAGTTTATTTTGCAGTTTTTCCGTTTTATGATTAACACTAGATTTACCGACACATTTTATGGTTTCCTTTTCGAGTCTGTATTAATTTTGTGCATTATTATGTTATTATTTTTCTGGTTTTGCAATAACATGTATAGAATAATGTTGCCAGACGCAGTATAAAAAATCGACCGCATATTAGTATACGAAGTTTTTTATCTAGAGTTGATCCGACAAAATGACGGCTCCGGTAAATCCCGTGTTAAATATTTAATTGCAGAATGAACATTTATAACCTGTTCAAGCGTCGTGAATTTATTTAATCAAGAATAAAATATTTTTATATTATAGTATTAAACAATGAAATATGAACTTAGTGTTGATACAGAATTTTTTAAAAGAGGAGTTCTTAGATAATGTTATATAAAAAAAACTTTATCTACGTATTTAATTCATTTGTTGGTGTTGTAATTTTACATATCACGTATTTGTGTTAAATGTGACGTTTGAAAGAGTAATTATGCTTATAGTACTGAAGTGTTAATTATTATATCAAAATTAATATGCATTATTAAATTAAAAACACCAAAGTTATTATACCTCCCTAGTGGCATCCAAAAACGCCCTTATCTCTTTCAACAGTGGCACCAATGGACGTACTCGAATGAGGTTATGGTTCAGCCAGTATCTGGGAAATTATAGTCGACAATCATTAACAGAAGACATTTTCATCTAAAGATAAAGTGGAACAGTTAGCAGGTATATGGGAATTATCTTGTGTAATGGTAAGCGGAAGCCAATCGAGATCGCTAGACGCCGGTCGGCATTTCCCAATCGTTACGTCCATTCATTGTATCTACCTGATATTGCTTTATCAATTGTTTCTTCCTTCACTTTTACATCGCATTTTCATATAAGTATGCAATAGGATATTTGATTCCTCTTCCTAACATTAAGAATAGAAGAACAGAAAGAGTAAATATGAGCTACTTATTGAATGGTTACTTATCGCTGTAGTGTTTTACCTTATATTCTTAATCTACATATTAAAGTTTCGTTGCAGGAAATCATCTTAAAATTAGGAAATATAAAAGAATTCTTTAAACATATTGTGTAAAGATAATTTGTTTCTATAGCTATAAAGTATATTAGTATTTAGAACAGAATAATGGACATAATTTTCATTTTACTTTAGCGAATATAGTCAATATTAAATTTCAAGTATTAGAAGATAATCTTTTTTATTCTTTATAAACTTCTCCAACAATCTTTTCTTTATAAACGCAAGAATATACAGAATTTTAGAAAATAGTAACACTATTGTTTGTTAATATTCAGTAGTAGATTAATTCAACGTGAGATTGTAAATCAACATTGAAATTCGATAAATCGAACACCAGGTGTTAATTCCTTATTTAATTTATTTTTCTGTCTCGCAGACAGTTTAATAACACTCTTAATAAGATTTTTTTTTCTTAGTAATAATAAAACAAAAAATTTTTTTGCTAATTTTCGTTTTTTTTAATTGCAAATATTACGACCAAATTAGAATGACTACGTGATTTGCCACTACACGTAGCATTTACAGGATTTCTAACGCACTACATCGAAATTTTTGCGATTAAAAAGAACTTTTTTAGTTTTATTGAGTCATAGAGGACCGCAAAGTTAGGACTATACCAATAAATTCTTAGTAATAATTAAATTTACTTATGGGATAAACATTTCGCTCGGTTATACGTGTTATGTTATAGTAATAAATAATTGATTTTGCATACAGCCATACTATACATATATGTAGACAAGATATTACAATTAATATAATTATCATAATTATATTAATTGTCCATTTCGAATTGATATCTCCTTTATTAGACCCTTAATTAAAACAAATTATTAAAACAATCAAGATGAAAGTAATCTTACCTATCGTCTTTATTCGGATAGTATTCATAGTACGCAATTCTGAAGTCTAAATATCGAATGCCATGGACGAGTTGAGCCCATATGGAGCGATCCTGACAAAGTACAAAGTTGTCCCTTGTTACTGTGCTGATTTCTGTGTCGAAGCTCCACGCACCCGCATTATGACTGCCAGGAATGACCAAATCCCCGATGCGGAGAGTGTTTATCATTGCTCTATAAAATAATTTGTGTCGGACAATGTTATCGACCATAAGACTTTTGAAAAGTTAATAAATATGCTAAGTATAGTTTAAACAGTTTACTAAATATTCTACAGTGTTCCTTAATATATTTCTACTTCATTCTCTATAAATAGTACCACTTCATGACGTGACTACGTCACATTATTTATAGCTTTTATCTTACGTAAGCAGAAAATAGCAGTAAAACTGTTATGTAAGGAAAGTGCAATGTTACATATTCATTAAGGTAATTCATATCTTTGATAATGTTTTAGGTGAAAAACTTTTTTTATAGCATTGCTCATTTTTTATTACGCGTACGGTACACATTTAATTTTCTGGGATAACATAACTGTTTTACTTCTGATTCAATTTACTCTTAACCCATTGCAGACGACGAGTTTTGTGTTAAATGATGTACATGATACAATAAAGTGACTTTACTTATATAGGATTCCGCAAAAAGTTAAAGACTTTAATACAGATAAGATAGTCGTGGCGACCAAGACTCGGCTCTCGTCCACAAAGGATAAAAAAAAACTTTCATCAAATGGATTTTTTTTATTAAAGGATGCGTCTAATATATATACTTACAATAATAGGAAATATATATACTTACGAATTATCTTCCATCCATGTCGGTTGTATCTTTAAACAGTTATAAGCCTGTATATCAGCGTCTCCGGCCCCCACCCACGGCCACAAGCAGGTAGGGCCTCTCAGACCTGCACCTGTGTCCCAGCCAGCTGGTAGTTTGCTACTACCGAGAGGAGTTTTGGTGATTATATGCCCCATAGACGTCTTTATTGGATAAATTACGAAAGCATCACTCCATGATTTTGGTCGCTGCTTAAAAAGACCAATCTGTAAAATATAACAACGAAAATAATTATTGTCTAAATCAAACTTTATTATTATAGTACAATTTTTAAGCCATGAGTCATTTACCAACAATGGAAGATTAATTTTGTATATTTTGGAACACGCGATTTTAAAGTTATTGTAATGATTTTCTTAACGTGGCATTTAAATTAAGAAACTATTCTGAAATTTGACTCTGAGCGCCTCTGTTTCTGTCTGTCTCTTAAACAAATGATTTTTAATTTAATAAATAGGGATAGGGCGCATCGTTATTTTGTTATGTGTACAATATTATACATTATTAATTGTTAATTAACACGTGTGCTAACGGACTACGATGATAAAATTTCTCTTTGATGTAGACAGAGATCACCAAAATTTCTTCTTGAAGAAAAGAGATGAGAAGATATATTTTATCAGTTTTACCTTTCAGTCATAAAATCATATTTCCTTAACATTCATTGTACCTAATAAGGCTTTTCGTGGTAATGAAGACACAGTGTCTCACTCGTTGAAGTAAATTCATTAACAGTTTTCTAATGTTTTTTTTATTTTCTTACTGAGATAAATAATAAGCCATTGTGGTCTAAAACGACATTATAGATGCAGACAATAATATATATAAAATAAAGTTATGAGTAAATCGTGTAGTAATAGTATGTAACAACTGAATTCGAAAATTTTCAATACATTTTATGGGTATAGAAAGTGCTTGTATAGATAAGGACTTATTTTATATTGAATGCAATTTTAAGAAATATAATAACGCGAACTATCGAACGGTTCTGCCCTGAAAATAAAGATTGGGTTTGTGATGTCAGTTTTGTTATGACAATATGTGTCAAATCGAAGTGCACGCGTAATTTATAGAAATTGTTATGGGTATTTGACTGTATAACTGCGGACACACATGCCATTCCGACATAGAGACGATATAGCGGTGTGCGCGGACTTTTACTATTATCATCTAGATTTGTAACGGAGCATTTGAAAGGGTATGAATAAACGTGACATAAAAATAAGTCATCAACAGAGGAGGCTCATGTGGGGGTCACGTGTGTAGTACAATCTGATATATCTACAATTGCACATGTCTTATTACATTTAATTTGACGTATTGTGACATGAGAAACACATTACCATTGTCCAAACAACGACAAACTCCTATCAAGTTATTTTGAATATGATATAACTAGTTTCAAATGAAAAATATATCCTATGAAGTTAATAAATATTAAATTTTTAAGAAGAAACATAAATTTATTTATTTTTCATCGCTTTCAACAACACAAATATAAAATTAAATCGTAACAACTTCCTCGTCCTGAGATTCAGAAGTGTCGAGTTGTTTAGTTTGGTTCATCATGTTGAATTATCTTGGTAAGTTATCATGTGACTACGGAAAGTGAGTTAGACAGAAATTAGCTTTACACGTCCGTTCAGCGATAACGCCCGCCGCGTGTACTGCCGTGAGAAAGGAGGATTTCCGTACATGTTAGTACATGTATTTATTATTTAACTAATCCCATAAGAAATGGGGAGATTTTAAAATAAATCCTATTTATAAGTAAGTGTAAGTACTAAATGGAACGCTTATGATAACACTGCTGGTAGGTTTATTTTTCGGTAAGGTGCTTCGATGTTTACCATTGCAGTATCTATTACTGCCGTTAAATCGTAGTGTGCAAACATTACTTACTGCGCTCCTGCTTTAGCCAGTGAAACAATGTGTGAAACAAACTTTCACTGTCTACATCATTCATCTTTGAGTTACTCTGTTGCGCAATGGTTTACCGCCTGCTTTTCAACACTGAGGTGTCAATTTAGATTTTAGGCCACATGAGTAAATGAATCTGAATAGTTGAAAAGTTTTTCGAACCCGCCTAGTTAACTACCACGTTTCGGCACTCATACCTTTAAGAACCAGTCACTTAATATCGTGTTTGACATACAGACACAAGTATTAGTCCATTGCCGATAAAAGAAACATTTAATATCTGAAGACGATATGATACGCTGTGTAAACACCATTACTATCGCCTCATTGTCATGCGCAGGCATTTCATTGACCACGCGGACGACTTGCTCGTAACGCTGCTTGATTCTTTAAAAAAAGTTACGTTTGTACTAATGATAGCAAGTATAATATTATAGATAAAGGTAACAATTTTACTGAACCTATTGATGTAGTAAAGTAGTTATAAAACAATATCTTACATCATAATTTATTGTCTCATGGAATACATGATATAATAAAACAAATAAAAAAATCTAATTTTGACGTTGTGCTCATCTCCTAAAGATGCCACGTGTTGTGGTGAATGCGTCAAGATTGTAATAAGTAGCCATTGACAAAAGCGGAAATTGGTAAAATTACTTTTTGTTTAAATAATCTTACTTGTTTAGGAACGTTTGGACAGGCGATGAAATCCCAATTCAGCTCAATAGCGTCGAGTATATGACCGCTAGAAAGTTTTATTTCCGGCGAGTGGACGGTCACCCAAACTCTTCCACAAATTGATTTTTCTATCACTTGTTTCTCTGGTGCTAAAACAACAACCTTTTATAGATGAATGGCGTAGTAGTCAAAAGATACTGCTGTCTTATCATATCTCGAGCATACTCAGACTATCGAAACAAAGTGTAGCTCAAAATAGTTTGTAAAATTTCAAACATTTTAGAATTTAATTAGATATAAGCAATGACTATTTTAGCTCGCCTTGCTTATGAATTCTGGAGTTGTTTAATGAAATAAAATTATGAAATGTAGTTATATCATGATATTTTAAGATACTTATAATCAAAATTAGACCTTCAATTGTTTAATTTCGAACAGTATTTTTTCTTTCAGTACTCTTTCTTTAAATTAATAATGGCTTGCCAAATTTTAAATGAACGTATTGATATATAGTATTCCTTTTTAGCATAAGTTAAATTGAATAATACAGAATGTAATGTTGTAAATTTGTACTATTATTTATTATAATTGAGAGATTCAAAAATAATTGTACCGTCTGTACTGTGTGGTATAATTATAACGTTGTTATGTAAATGTAACTCGAATTATATATAAAATAGATATTCGAATATACGTTAGAATAATAAAATGATTATTGACATTAGATTAATACGTACACATATGTATTAAAGACAAAATTGTGATATGTAAAAGTATTTTTTTGTCCGAGTTGTTTATAATTCCCCATTACTACGAGTACATATGTTGTAGGGGCTATACGTTTAACGATTCCAACTTCGATGGTTCCTGTTTCCTAATTATATATTTAACAACACAAAAAAGTTTATAAATAGAACTAGCTACTACAGCTAATTTACACGGTAAAGTTTTATACATACTCAGAAGTAAATTGTCGCTGCATAATAAACGCAAATATCTCGTTGATGCTATGGGTCAGGCGGGCATTCGGACAAGGTCATACATAACATTAATCAAGACAACTTTAGATATACAATTGTTAGAAAATATTCAATACCGATATGGGTTATAAACAAAATCAGCTGACAAGTGATTAAAAATTCAAAAGTTCACACATGCTGACTGACCCCTACATTAACGTATAGCTTCAACCGTTATTCCTGGTGACATGGTATTTGCCGGATGTGTTCTTTGTGATGTGCATTAAGAAAGGACTTTTTTAAATTCCACCCCTAACGTGAAGAAAGGAGCATCAAGGTTCAATGAAAGTTTTATTATCTGAGACGATGAAATTATTATACATACTCCAATGGGAATAATCTCACCATTAAATAAAATAAATTACAATGCCCACAGAAAGGGGCGGATGACGGTTAATCAGTGTATAAAATTTTATTGTGTGGTAAGTTTATGCACATTGTTGAAGGTTATTTATCTCAGAGTATTGGAAACGACATGCTTATTTAGCGAAAAAAATGATGTATACTACTGCTGTCAATGCTGCTACTGGATTCTGTGAAGTTTGCGCTGTTAGTCTTTTTGACGATTATTACAGCTTCATCGAAACTAGCCCACGGATCCAGTGATCTATGAGCTCTCCTAATGATGTATACAAAATATTCCTTAAATTAATATAAATCAACCTTAACTGTATGTAGGACTCTTTGATTGATTGTCGATTAAACTCTTTTCCGTCACATTATTTTTAAATTATATTTTAAAACTAATTATCATAAAACTTTTTCTGATATAAAAAGAATAGTTTCGAAAATTGTGTTTTCTTCAACAATTAGTACGAGTATATTTCTATAGCGTCTGAAGAATTCTTCTTAGGAATCTGCCTTTTAAAGTTATATGCATGTGATACTGTTTACTTTGTGGCTCACTTTATTTTGTCTAGAAAAGAATGATGTTAGTGGCCGTAGCATACCTGAAACATTTTATTACAATGGAATATTTTTTCAACATTACATTTTTAAACATTCACTGAAATACGACGCAATTAGCATAACCTATTTAGTACCGATGTATCGACTCTTAAACACATCCACATTGTAGTTTCCGATTGTTAGATAATTTATATAATTATGTGTATAAGTAAAAAACGATATTAATTTGTGCAACCAATCACCCGTAGAGTGCTTTAACTATACTTCTACGTACATACACGTTTTAAATTTCTCACTATAAGACTCGTGTTTATCACCGACTCGGATGATGGGGTCCGAAGTGGCATTGCTCTTACTGAAATCGTAAAGAAGAGGTCAATAAGATGCAAACTGTGTTGAAATTATCTAAAATAAAATTATCTTTTTGTTTTAGTCGAGATGCCTTAGTCTATTGCAGCCAAAAATAATAATTAAAAAAATTGCCTCCTTTACATGAACGAATAAGTAATTAAACAAATCCATTATTTGTTTCACGTCAACGAATAGTAACTTCTTAGAATTCGTTACAAATTTATACATTACATAATTGCTATGACATAACAAATCGACGTAAATGATAAGTTAGTCTAAACGCGTTCGTACTTTTACGGATGGGTCGGTGTTATGCAAGCCAGTGTCAGCGTTACAAATGCAACAGTTTAATATTTATGGCACTGCGGTAAGTGGTTTGTGTTTTATATAAATATAAAATAAATTCACATTTAGTATTAGATAAATAATATATTTATAAGTGGAGCGTTCCCTTATGATATGTCTAATATTTTGATTAACTATTGTATGTATATAAATTCAAAAACACATGAATATTGAATGTAACTTCTTAAATGATTACATAAAGGTATATTAGAAAGTGAATGTCACTTTTTTGTTTACTGATGAATTATCAAAGGAAAAAAATCAAATAAAGGTAAACTCACGCGCGATGGAAGCGCCGAGCGCGGTGGCGACGAGTATCGTAACAGCGTACCAAGGAACGGCCATATCGATCGGTGGCCCTCGCGCCACTGACTTGCGAACAGATTTGGCATTCTTTCGCCACAATTGACTGCTGCAACGGAGCAAATGTTGATGCTCGCATCCTTTTCAACACACATTGCGTGATTCATCGCGCCTTTGTGCACGAACGCGAATAAAGCGGTTATTGGAATACGTTAAGATAATCTGTCGTGAATAATTCGACCGATAGTAGAGCCGTGCGAGTTCTCACATGTCCATTTGAACATGTCTTAATTAAATTATTAAACAAATAAAAAGACAAATTACATTTGTTTTTTTTTATTGCGGGGTACACTTAATACAGATTTAGTTTACTGAAAAAACAACCTTTTAAAGCCGTTATTTTTAAAATACAAAAGAACTCAACCCTTTGCTTTACAAGGTTTTTTTCCAATGGGGGACCAGCTCGGCGCCCTTTTTTAATAAAAATAAAATTAACATTAGAGATAAATAAATATGGTTATAAATACTAAAAATTAAAATAATTATTTTATTTGAAACTTAAAAATGTAAAAAAACATGAATGTTAAAAATATGGTGGTGAGCGAGACTCGCAATTGATGTGTAGAGGGTTAAATTTTTATATGTAAAAGTAGAGAGTGACAAAGGCAATCCTGGGAAGTACAGGTGCACGAACAAGGATGTGACTCATCAAATAGTTTTATAGACATCAAAACAGATTGCCTATTAATTCAGTCAATAAAATAAAATTTACTTTAATATTTAATAAAATAAAATTTAATTTAATTCCGCGATGCACCATCTTATTTGTTATATAAATATGTTATGATAATGTCTATTATAATCATCTCATAACACACTAGAATAAGGCGA